>OMLM01016814.1:0-13061 GCA_900302695.1 Helostoma temminkii | reverse complement strand
TCAGAATTCTTGCAGTCTCTTGAGGATATTACACGTGGCCTTACCAAAGACTCTTTTGACATTGTCACAACTTATATTCTCTTGAACAAAACTACCTTCAATAACTATTTCAGTTCTGAATTTAATTCTTCAGTAGAGGTAGCAATATCAGAGGCTAATGGAGGAAATAATTCCCTCACTGTTATAACATTTTCCTCAATGGATAACGTGCTTCCTGCAAGAAACCAATCAAATTCAACTTCCAATGTCATTAATGGGAAAGTTGTACTTGTTCAGTCCAATAGCACTGTCAGTAATATTTCCCTCACATTTGATGTTACAAATGATACTCTGACAAACCCACAGTGTGTTTTCTGGAACTTCAGTCTCTTCAGTGGTCAGGGAGGATGGGACAACACAGGCTGCATGTTGGTCAGCAACAATGAAACTGTCACTTGTAACTGTAGCCACTTAACCTCGTTCTCTATTCTGATGTCACCGGTCAGCATTGATGACCCTGTGTTGGATTACATAACCTACATTGGAGTCAGCATATCAATGGTTTCCTTGATCATATGCCTCATCATTGAAGCCGTCATATGGAGGAAAATAAGGAACAACACTACGTCTTACTTGCGTCATGTTTCCATTGTTAACATTGCTGTGTCTCTCCTGATTGCAGACATCTGGTTTATCATTGGTGCAGCTATTTCTGCAGCCGAGGATGAAAACAAACCAGCCTGTAGTACAGCTACCTTTTTTATCCATTATTTCTACCTAGCCCTGTTTTTCTGGATGTTAGCTTCAGCTCTGCTGTTGCTCTACCGCACAATAAGTGTCTTTGATGGGGGTTTGTCTAAAGCATCTATGTTGGCTATTGGATTCTCTCTAGGATATGGAGCCCCTCTCATCATCGTTATTATAACTATAGCTGTGACTGCACCCAAACAAGAGTACATCCAAGGAGCAAAAATCTGCTGGCTCAACTGGAACGAGTCCAAGGCTCTGCTGGCGTTTGTGATCCCTGCGCTCACAATAGTGCTGATAAACTTTATCGTCCTGCTGGTGGTTATATACAAAATGCTGAGAAGAAGAGTGGGAGGCAATGCTCATGTAGATGAGAGAAATGTCCTGGTGGTTATTGCCAGGACTTTGGCTGTACTCACACCATTTTTTGGAATTACTTGGGGTCTAGGAGTTGGAACCATGGTAGACCCATACAACAAAGGACTCCTGATTGTATTTGCATTGTTTAATTCACTGCAGGTACAAATAAAGACTATATAAATCTATATAAATACTATACTGACATGTTACATTTTGACACTTAATTATACTTAGGGCCTGAATTACTAGAATTCCAAATACCAAGTATTTAAATTACATCCAGTATGTACTAAATTGCTTATTTAAAAAACACTGTCTTCAGTGTGCACCCTTAGTAGATCAGATTTCCCCATACTTTAGGGGGTGTTATCAGGTTTGCACATTTAGTACCTGCAAACCTAAAGTGAATCAGGCCGTTAAAACCTAAATAATAATTTTGCCTTTTGCCACTGACACTGTAATGACTGATACCACTCTGTGTTTCTATGAAGGGTTTCTTCATATTGGTTTTCGGAACACTGTTGGATAAAAAGGTATGTATATCAACATTTAGATTTAATCTACTATTAATCTCTTTATAAAAGGGCAAATGCATTCTGAAGTAGTGAAGTAGAAATCATATATGTTATTTTCCTAACATTGTACAGTTAATGTGCAGTATGAAGCTGGAGCTGAAGGATAAATTAGAGGATAAATTAGCAGCACAGTTTATACTGTGCTCAAGTCACTTCTTTAAGTTGTTGCTTACTGTAAAACAGTAAAGATGAGTAAGCTGATGAAACTAAAACAGCGTTTTAGCCAGTATGGTCAAAATTACATCCTATGATCTTTTCTTGTTAGCCATCTTAGCTTACCATAATTGTATAGAATAGAAATAGAGAAAAAAGCAAATTAGTAGTAATAAGTCTGACACCCAAAAGATTACTTACAATCCCCACTTCCAAGACCTACTTGAAATCTAACTTGTTAAACTCCTACAAAATGTTTTAAACCTGTTTGCTAACTTTTGAGAGATAATTTTTCAGGTGCGGTCAGAATTGGCAATAAAGTCACAAAGTTCCAGTGGTGGTACAAGGGTAAGAACTGTTTTCTCAATAGTAATCTTTTTTCATTTAGTTTCAAATATTTTGGTTATCATACTTTACTTTGAAATTCTTGTCGTAGAGCACCAGTGCCGGAAACTCATCATCAGGTGGTTTGGGCTTTTTCCGGAACTGGAGAAGACAGAGAGGTATAGCAACAGAAAAGACAGGCTGCAAGAACATAGACAATATAGAGTATAGATGTACTATTGCTTTCAGTGTGAGACGTAACAGCTTTTCCTTGTCCAGAGCACAGGCACAGCAGAATAACTATAACAGTGCCCTGTTGACAAGGCAATTTAACCAGAATCCAATGTAATAAACGCATTGAAATAGGTTTTACATCAAGTCTCCACAACATCATGACTCCTTCTGCTGTGTAACTAGCTGAAAATTTCTCCTGCTTTTGAATTAGAGACATATTAAAACAGTAAAAACCAGTCCAATGTGCACGTGCACACACAAACACTCACACACGGTTTAATGCTTGTGAGTTACCCCAGTAAAAAACATCAAAAAGACTTACTGTTTCAAACTTTGAACAGCTGCAAAAACTGGTTAATAAGATAACACTAAGACTGTTTTTACACTTTTATGCATTTTATTTGATCTTAATTCTATCATTTTCGTTTGCATACATTAATTACATACAAAGAAAAGTCCAAGCGCACCAAAATGTGTCAAGTGCGAGCATCCTCTCTGGTCAGAGGCGTCTGTCATGGGAATAAATACAGGAAGAAGATCTGTGTTCTAGACTTCAACTACTGTTGTTACTGTGTATGTGACATAATGTAGGTTAAACTACACAGGTTAGCCATTTTCTTGTTGATTGTTTATTATTACATGACATCACTTGCACAGTCAACAGACCAAATTCTAAGTGACACTGGGTGTTATCAAGACGTTTGTCTACGATTCATCCTGCAGCATGTTTTAACTGTAAAATGAAAGACAATAATTACAGAAAAAAAAGCAGAATGGTGTACAGAGTGGCAAAATGTCCATAAATAACCTCCATGCAGTTGTGGAAATGTACTTATCTATTTGGTTAAAAGTAGTAAAGGTAATATTCATGAAAGTAGGTGTGCAGGTACTGTATTAATGCAGATGTAGTGTTTTATGTAATTGCTGTTAAATATTTTTGCCACAGACTGAATCATGTTGTTTTGTTTGGGCTTTTTCAGATGGTTACAATGTGTCTGGTGCATCTGGAGCATCTCACTCCTACTCCAGCACTTGATGATCTTTGTGGACAGCTTTGGTCAGTGGTATTGACCAAACCAACCAAGTGGCATCACAAATGCTTTTTTTTTCTTTCCTTACTGCAGCTATAATTAATTGAAATGACATTTGAAGCATAATACAACAAGAACTTTGAAATTCTGAAAAGGTTTCATGCATACTTTGATTAGAAATGATTACTTATATTAAGTATTATTTTGTGGGTATATAGTTCATTTGCATTTTAAGAATTTTTTATCATGTTTGTTTTTTGAAAATTATTGTTTTAATGTAGTTTTGTTATTACGTTAAACATACTTCAAGTGTAAAACATCTGGATGTGACTATGCTCAATTGCTAACCCTCCATTGTTAACATTAGCTGTGAATAATCATATCAGATATACAGTATGAGTAGATGCAAAATGGCTTTTACTTTGCCAAACAAATCAGTTATTTGTTTACTCTAAGGGTGGAATCATTATGACAAATTGTCTAAGACAAATCTATCAGTCAAATATAATTACAAACATGTTACAAGAATTATTCAGAGAAAATATTCTTCACGAAAAATATACAAGCAACAAGGACTTTCTCAGAATCATTGTGATTCTACTTTTCTGAGGACTCAGGTGAGGTCCAAATTGTGCTCAGTTTAAATGAGTCAGGTTGGGTCAACTTTTATTCTTTTGGGTCTCAGGCTCGGGTCCATTCAGGTCCTGAACATGTTGGCCATGACCTGTGTGTTGTCAACTGCTTATAATATGGAGTCTTAACCATCACCAGAGGAGAAAACAAGGCAAAAAGGAAATAAACACGAGAAATAGAGGTGTTTTTGTTTTTTGTTAAAGGAAAACAAGAAGGAGGTTAAACAAAATATCAAATCAGTGCTGCCAGAGTTTTGTGTTGGCTCTCTGGTACTTTCTATTATATTCAGGTCTCTCTCTTATTTTATGAGAATTAATTGATTAATGTTCGGTCTGGTTTTGGCTTTCTACGTTTGGGCCACGGCCAAGTTTTGCACCTGTGAAGAAACATTGAAGTGAGTGCTGTAGAAAATGTTTGTAATGTTGTAAATGCTTACTTGGGTTTTTAATGCCGATATTTTAGGTCAAATCAGATTTACTTGTAGAGCACTTTTCATACACAGTGGCAATTCAAAGTGCTTCATATCCTCATAAAACCAACTGAGACCAAACACAGAATCCAGTATAATTACCACAAAATGTCAATTACAGTTGAAACCAGAAGTTTACATACACTGTATAAAAATACACATAACCTTTTGTTTCTCACTGTCTGACAAGCTTTTTCTGTTCTTGTTCAGAAATACCAAAATTATTATTTAAATATAAATAAATTTATTATTTGCTTATTTCTCTTTTCTTAGTATTTGGTAGCATTGCCTTACAAATCTACTTGGACTGAAAGCAATGCACCTGACACCCACAGCGATCATCTGAAAAAGCAAGGAATTGATACATATGTTAACAGCATAGGATGAGAACTGATAAGTCAGAGTTGGGCATAGAGAAGCTGCAGGAGACCAATTGCTGTCTGCCAACTAACATTACCAGTAGTTCAGTGTCCAAAAAAGACTAATTGATACATGTGTTGAATTGGGCTTTTTATTGCATGCTGCAATAAAAAACAGGGACACTTTCAAGTGCTACATCTGAACCATCATTAGGACTCATAGGATCATAGGACTCCACAATATCCACTGGGTTAATGACTACTTTTGTCCCAAGTATTTTGTCCCGGTCATCAAACCACAGAAATCTTTCTTTTTCCTTTCCAGAACTTCATTTTATTTAGTGCGTCTTACACTTTAATGTTATTTTGGCGGCATTGTGCAGCAGTCCTTTCAAACCCACTTTCCTGAGCCATTTGCCATATAGTGCTTACATTTTCAGTGTTTTTGTGTGTTGTGGATAGTTGCACACATATGTAGTAATCTGACCATTGTTTGTTCACAATTCATCCTGCAGCATGTTTTAGGTATACAAATAAACAAAAACAAACAAAAAACATAATCCAGTTCTCTCAAATTGTGTGATTCACACCTTTTGGTCCTGTTTTGATTCAATAGGCTTCCTCATCAGGAGGGCCGCACCAGGGACCACCTTTTTTCAGGCATCTCGGTTTGGTGCAAACCTTATTATTGTTTTTTCACCTGACCAAATGAACCATATGAGAGAAAATAAACTTGAGTTAAATTTAAATTTAAAGGAACTAAACATGTAGGTATGAGAAGTAACCTAAAATATAATACAGGAATTGTACTTAATGTACAATAAAACCTGTATAAAAAATATCATATGTTTTTCATCATATTATATATTTCATCATATATATAATTTTAGTTTTAGAGTTTTAAATTCTTCTTACTAGTTAGGTTTGTGAAAATTCTGTCCCTCTGCTTGTTTCCTCTAAGTTTCTATGCAGGTCTCTCTGTAGTATCATCTTCTGTATAAACAACCAGGCTTTGTTAAATCTCATATGGAACACTTGTAAAAACAAATAAAAAAAAAAGTGAGAAGAATTAAAGACAATACAAAAATGTTTTTGTAATAATTAAACCACTTAAAACCGTGTCTGAAAACAATCTATGATCTGGATTGCCTTTGCTATGGAGCCATGATGTGCGTTCTGTCTGGTCTCAGGTCCATCTCTGCTTTATATCTAATGACGAGAAGAGAACATTTTCCAATATTGCCATTATGTAGCCATGGCGCTTCTTATCAGCTATTTTGAATGTGAGTTCACCAATGGTCTCCCCATCTAGATTTGCTGCCTGTTTAAAATATATATAAAACTACAATTGTAGAAATGTTAGAGAAGCAGTTTGTGATAAAAAAATTAAATAAAAACAATTACAACATATACACTGGGGTCCAAAAACATGAGACCACATAGAATATCTGTTCATTTCAACACAGAAATAATCAGATTGAATCAGAAACAAGGAGTTGGAACATAAATAATGAAAAAGCGCCTCACATATTAAACAATTTCTAGGTCAGAAATAAAATATCATTAGTAAACTAAATGTAAATTTGCGTTATTGACCATGTTCAGTTGTGTTTAAGAGATTCACATTGAGAAGTTTGTTAAGTATATCCATATGTAGACATTGTTCATCTGTTTTATCTTTTATCTATAGAAACAAGTAGTTTCCAGCAGAACATTGTTGACAAATCAGCAATTTAACTGTAGGAATTACAAGAACCAAATGGAGTGTCAAAAGTAAGCGAAGAGGCACTGAAATCATGGATGGAATGTGTTGGTGAAAAAAGACAGGCAAGGTCATACACCCACCTGCATTGTATTGTGCATATGCTTATGATCCAGAGCAGCTTTAAACATTGCACCATCATTCTCTTAAAAGGTATAGTGAGGGAAAAATGTATATGATCCCCTGCTGGTTTTGTATGTTTGCCCTCTGACAAAGAAATGATCCGGCTATAATTTTAATGGTAGGTTTATTCTAACAGTGAGGGACAAAAATAACAACCAAAGAATCCAAAAACACGCATTTTGATAGTAGTGGTGGCAGAGGTCAGATGTTTCTAGTTGACCACCAGGTTTGCACACAACTCATGAGAGATTTTGTCCCACTCCTCTTTGCAGATCCTCCCCAACTCATTAAGGTTTTGAGGCTGACATTAAGCAACTCAAACCTTGAGCACCCTCCACATATTTTCCATGGGATTAAGGTCTGAAGACTAGCTAGGCCACTCCAGGACAGGGTTGTGCTTCTTCTTGAGACACTCCTTTGTCGCCTTGGCCATGTTTTTTGGAACACTGCCATACTTGAATACCCACCCTTACAAAACTAGTATATTTAAAGTTTATTTTATTAGGTATACTTGAAGTATAGTAAGTATACTTATATGTATTTTTAGTATACTTGCTAGTATACTATTTTTAATCCTTCTTGGGACTAAATTGTTGGGAAAAGATATGAAGGCACATGTAAGGAGAAGGATTTTAATTTCTATCCTGGATTGTACAGGGAGCCAATGGAGTGAAGCTAATGTAGGAGAAATATGATCTCTCTTACTTATTCCTGTCAGAACTCTGGCTGCAGCATTTTTGATCATCTGGAGGCTTTTTAAGGAGTTACTGGGACATCCTATTAGAACACCAACTGTTCACCTTTTCCACAAGCTGCTTGGTCATAGTCTTGACATGGACAGCTCTTTGGTCTTGGCCATGGTGGAGAGTTTGGAATCTGAATGATTGATTGCTTATGTGGACAATATCTTTTATAAAATAAAAGACACCTGGGAGCCATATATCCTGCTGACTGATAGTGGATACTTATTTCACTAAAATGCAAATCAATTTATACGTTTTTGGAAATGCGTTTTTCTGGATTATTATTTTTGTTGTTGTTGTTACTCTCTCACTATTAAAATAAAACTACCAGACTACTAGACTGATCATAGACTGATCACTTCTTTGTCAATAGGCAAATGAACAAAAAGCAGGTGATCAAATTTTTTTTTTTTTACCTCACTGTATTTGATTTTAAGATATTAAATTGATTAAACCACAGGGTATTTAACTGAAAATACACAGTGTAGTCCTTTGTGGGCTTAAGATCCGGGATTGAGCCAAAGCTTACTTCTCTCGTTCATTTCATTTAGTCATTTGGCAGACACTTTTCTCCATAGCAACTTACATGTGAGGTACCTGAGCATGCAGACTTTGGTAACTCATTCTACATCGTGGGACAATTGTGCTGAAGAGCTTTGCCTATAATCTTTCACGGTTTGGTGCCAGGACCATCAAGTGACATTTTTTGGTTGAGGGTAGTGAGAGAGAGAGGGATTGTACACCTAAATCAGTGTGTTAAGGTATAGAGGTGCAGTTGAGCTGACTACTCTGTAGGCAAGTGTCAGAGCTTTGAATCTGTTATGGGGAGCCTCTGGAAGCCAGTGTAGTGAGAGACGCAACCGTTTTGGTTGATGCTGCTACATTTTGGATAATGTGTAAAGGCTTGATTGCACATGTTGGCAGTCCTTGTTAGTAATGTGAGCCTATCCCAACCGGCTTATGGGCGAGAAGCGGGGTACAACCCGGACAGGTCGCCAGTCCATCGCAGGACCAAATATAGACAAACAGCCATTCACACTCTCACTCACAGGCAATTAAGTCTCCAGTTAACCTGACTGCATGTCTTTGGACTGTGGGAGGAAGCCGGAGTGCCCGGAGAGAACCCACACAAACACGGGGGGAACAAACTCCACACAGAAAGACCCTGGCCAACCCTGGGAATTGAACCCAGGACCTTCTTGCTGTGAGGTGACAGTGCTAACCACTGCACCACCGTGCCGCCCGCACCATATTCTGAAAGGTACGGTCTCATTAAGCTGTGATTAGAAAAACCAAAGTTTCTGGCAGACCTTGTGGGGACTACCTCTGAAGATCCTAATTTGATGTTGTGGGGAAGGTTAGAATGAAAAAGAGTTCTATCCTGGAGAGACTGAGTTGGAGATGTCTCCCTCTTATTCAAGCAGAAATGTCAGAAGCTGGCAGAGCAAAGAGACCAGGTGAATACAATTACTGATTAGTGGTGACTAGAGCAGAGATGAGGAAAACAGGAAACAGACCATTATTGTAACCCTACTTACTGCAATCTCTATCAATATTAACTATAATATTGATAGAGATTGCAGTCTGTCTAAAAGACAGAAAGTCTGTCAGCAACGTGTGAGAAAACACACGTTATTAGAGTAAGTTGAATGCAATTAAAAAGCCAGCACCATAACAAGGAAGGTATAACAAATGTATTGACAAAATATGGAATATGGAAATGATGGTAGATCTATGGCTTTGTCCAGTAAGCGGGAACAGATGGGTGGTTCTGAAAGTAGATCACAGGTAAGTGGTATGAACAGTCGGAATATGAGGAAATATGCGATATATAGACTTACTAGGTAGAAAAGAGTCTGGGCTGGGTAATACTCCAAATACTCAGAGAGAGTGGGGAAACCTGGGGAGCTTACTGGAGTATGACGTTCCAGATTATGAAGCAGCTGATGGAGAGCTTAGTTGGTAGTATAGCTAAACAGGGTGATACAGCGACACTTCTCTTCATGTGCACACAGGTGAGTAGGAGACAGTCCAAGGGACAGAATAGACTTAAACAGAGAGAGAGAATCGGGCAATTCCAAAACATAGTTCTGTTGTCCACAATCTGTAACACAGATAATGGCAAGAGTAGATAGCAGGTCCAAATATTTGTTAATCTAACAATTGATTTGAACATGAAATGAATAAAGGTACAATTTAAAAGTTTATACTATTCATCACAAAAGTTATATGGTATGCATGCATGGTAAGGCTAATTATGAAAGGTCTTGTTTACTTAATTCTGCCATTGAGGGGCAGTTGCAGCCTTTTAGGCAATTTAAAGTAAATGACCTATATTCTGTACTTTCCTTGAACGCACCACAATGCAGCAACAAAAAGCACTAATGCTAATGTAGCGCTGATTGTAATTAGAAATGCACAGCGGAATGTTAATGGGATTCAACTACAGTATATGCACATAAATAGACTGTTTACAACTTAAAAGATCTAGAAAGCAGTGTTGCCACAATATTGCTAGCTAGTGTTTGTGGTTAGCATCTGCTATAGGGAGTCTTCCGTAGAGTTCTAGTCTGACATAAAACAAATAAAAATACAATGACTATCGGCAGGAACTGAAAAAAACAACAATCAGACCAGAGTTACTGTTTTAAATACTGACACTGCTGCACATAGCTTGTGCATACCAGTTGTGCTATGGCAACATTAGGCCATTACAGTTTTACACATGACAGAGCACCATTTTAATAGATGCCACAGTATTAATGAGGTCTTTGAGTGTAAGCTACGCTAACTGGAGATGAATGTAAACACTGTGATGCATCACATATTGCATGTAATGTAGTGCATTTGCAAAAAGGAACTTGATGCGCCTCCTGGCCCTGGTATGCAAAAGTGATGATCAAATCAGGTACACATAGCACCATAATTTCACAGTCTTCTAAAAAAGTGATGACTGATTGAACATTGTTGGTAGTTAGGTCCCTGTTAAAAAGGTCACACACTTTTGATGATACTGTTTGGACTTTCTGGGATATAAATGCATATTTAGAGAGCAAGAGCTGCATTAATTTGGCATGAGTGACGCATTAATGCATTCCACGTATATCGACATATTTACGTAATCCACATAATCACTTACGTCAATACACAACCCCAATCATACAATATAGAAGTAATTAAATCAAGTACACGTAGCATTATAATCTTGCAATCTTCTAATATAGTGATGACTGAGGAAGGAAACCTAAGCACCCTAAAAACTTTTCTAGTGTATTTGAAGTGTTAACTTTTGAAACTGAGTCAGAGTTCTTCAGTTCACATTATGAACTGGTTCTTGTTCATCATCCTGTTCACTGGTTTAGTCGGGACTGTCCAGTTACACAGCTGCAAGTCACAGATAAATGAATTCAAGTCAACCTTCCTCATGGCTCACATTTTTTCATTAATGTGGGAAAAAAAAACTATGACTTCATTTACTGTGCATTAAACAATAATAATTAGACAATAAAACAAAAAAACTTTTAGTAACAATTTCATTTCAATAAAATGAATGTTTTTGTTGTGTTTATTCTGAAATTTCATGCAAGTCTGAAACACAAAATTCAAATTAAAAACAATTCTATGTCTTCAGTCAGTTCAAACATAAAATACAAATGCATATTGAGGCATATTATTTCCTTCTTTTCACTGAAAGAGGCCAACAGGAGGTTGGAGCTAAATTCTGGTTACATTTATTTAAACCATCAGAGGAAGCACTTGGGTTCTACTTTTAGTTGGAAGAGGCCAATATGAGGTTGGAGCTCTATTGATGAGAGTGTTAAGGTAGGAAGGTGCAGTGGAGTTGACTACTGTGTGGGCAAGAAATCTGATGTGGGCAGCCATTGGAAACCAGTGTAGTGAGATAAGCAATGGAGTGACGTGTGACCTTTTTGACTGATCAAAAGTGAGACATGCTGCTACATTTTGGATCATCTATAGAGGCTTGATTGCACATGTGGGGAGTGCTGTTAGTGGGGCGTTGCATTAGTCAAGACAGGATATGACTAGCACCTCCACAAGGAGTTGGCCAGCAATCATGGTGTTTTTCTGGGTTACTGACTTTCATTTCCTTTCCAATTTGTGCATGGCTGGTCTTGTTCTAAGTGATCTATGTTCCTGTATGGATTTAAGAGCTTCCTTAACCACTAGGTCCCCATTGCTTTAGAGTTATGTTATTGTTCTGTCATGTTATTACAGTTGTTATTACAGCTGTTCAAATTTAGCAGAACAGATACCTGGTAATCTGGTAATGAACCAGTTAATCTACACTTACCAGAAGGATAAAGTTACTTACGTTGTCCGACAAGTGTGTGACTCAGAGCATTGGAGGAAGTTGCTGATTATTGGTCTGTGTGTGTCAGGATGTACAGTGAAATGACTCTGTTCACTTGACAAGAGTGCACTTGGATGCGAGACAATTAGAGGTAAACAAATGCAATTATCATTTTAAAACTTATATAATATAATAGTTGTGTAGTTATTATATGATGCAAACTGTACAGGACTTTTTTTAGTAAAATATACAGATTTGTTGTAGCCTGGATAGTTTTCACTCTTGCACTGAAGGTTAACAGCCTGTTGCAGCTTAATTAAGTTTAACAGTAACTACTATGCTATACTACATACTAAACTATAAATAGTACAAGAATTGCTACTGCACAATTTACTGTTTTGTTTTAAAGCATTACCTGTCTTTGTATTATTATTATTTTTTATTGGTTATTATGCTTCTTGTTACGATATTGAGAATTTTATCAGTGTAAATGTAGCCAGGCTTCTTATCTATCTATAGATTTTTCTCAGAGTCATCAGGATAACTGACTGAAAAACCTCTGATGTCCAGTGTACCATCTCTGAGGTTAGGTTTAAAATTTGATTTGATGCTGGACTAACTTGAATCCTCTTCTCAAAAATGTGAACTAAACAAGGCAACAAGTTAGTTACACACATCTGCTTTAGTCTAGAATCATCTTAATATGTTTTTGTGAAATTAGTATTTTGGATGTTCTGTAAACTAATCTCATATCTCCATATAAGATAAAAGCTCTACACTAGTGGTGAATGATCTACCACCTGCTGTCTCTGGGTGAAAAAACAGTCCAAACTTTTTTTAAAATAATTAGGTAAAAGTGTTAGACTGCGAGAAACAGCAAGTGCACATCCTGGTTCTGTACCTGCTGCTGATCTACTCAAAGATAAAAGCTTGATGTTCTGTAGAAATCATGTACATGAACTCTTTCAAGATCCAGGTATGGTAACTACAAGCAAATTAATAATTACACAGGAGCTGGTTTCAGAAACTGCCTGAGGATAATAATATCTTTTAGACTTCTTTAGAATAGTTCAGTGAAAACAATATTTTAAAATGTAAGTAGCTTTCATTACCCAGACTTGCCCTTAGGCTAACTTTGCTGGACTTGATCTTCCAGTATGAAGTGAGTGATAGTTTGCTAAGCTCAGCTTTCAAAGTAGCTTCCTGAACACTGGATAGAAAGTATGTAGTCGTGATGATTAAATCTCTCTCTCAAAT
>OMLM01016808.1:12053-25222 GCA_900302695.1 Helostoma temminkii | reverse complement strand
TTAAAATGACGAGAAATGCACATCTGAATAATAAGTCACACTATGAATAAATTAGTTATCAGTCTGGAGTGAAGAGAGTGAATTGGGACATCATTTTGTCACTGTGTCTCATGTCATTCTCTCATTGTCTCTGTTTGACAGTTTGAACATTTCTTAAATTTAAGTGAGTTCTTAAAGCAAAGGAAACATGATGAAAACTCAGCTTTACCGTAACTGCATATGTGTTTTCAATGTCAGTGTTTTCCCAGAGGGCATTTAGGGCATTCATTGATTCATTCATTCATCTTCTTTACCACTTAGTCCCCGCAGGGGTCACGGGTGTGCTGGAGCCTATCCCAGCCAGCTTACGGGTGAGAGGCGGGGTACACCCTGGACAGGTCCCCAGTCTATCGCAGGGCCACATATAGACAAACAACCATTCACACTCTCACTGCATTCAGGGCATTGGAATTACAAATGATTTATAGAATACAAAAAGATAATATTTCCAGAGAGACGTGAGTTTCTAACTCATTTTTGTCTAAGTGTCTTCATGCCCTTGACATGAAGCCCTCTGTGTGAAGCCTAAGAATCAGAAGAAGTTGCCAGCCCTGAGTCATTTCAAGCATTCATGCTTAGGCCCCGTGTTGTCAAAAACGGGACTTCATAGACTTATCAGCCACAACATTAATACCACCTTATGATGATATTCTATGTATTCTATGTTATTGTTAGTGCAAAACCATGAAGTACATTAAGTGAATGCTGACTGCAATATGGTGTATACTTAGTTTGCATATAATTTTGTGTAAAATTGGGACAAACTTGTCTGCTTGGAAAGCAGTTATTTCACGCAAGACATAATGTGCCTGTGTTAATAAAGCAACTCATCAGTTCAACACTATTTCTGGTACTAAGGCCATTGTGGAATAATAGTATTTTAAACATATCTGTGACATTTTATTCGCCAAATGTTGTTTAGATTTCTTTAAATCCATCTTTGCTAACAGCCTTCTGTCCTCCAGCAGCTATTTACATAAAACCATCACACCATTCTATCCCAAAACTATTTTTCCTATTTCCTACAATAACAGCCATCGAAGGAGAACTAATCCATAAAGTTATGACCATCTATAACTTAGATTTTGCATTTGTTTTCAGAAAACAATCAAAAATACTCACTAAGGGCTGCTGTAATTAATTCAGACTCAAATGGAAATACATTCAAGATGGGTATTCACAGTCCTCCACATTAATCAGACCAATCATAGCCCAGTATGAATTTCCCCACCTCCGCCCACCTGTCTCACTAGCCATGACATGAAGGAGACATATGTGATTGGTAGAGGCAGTGATAGCTGTGTGTTTGATGTTGTTTGTGAGGGATTCTCTGCGGGTAGTGGAGGAGAAATGTGAGGTGATGTGTTAGTGCTGTGCTTCTCCCGCAGAGCTTATGAGAGAGCTGAAGCTGTCACAGCCAGAGATGGGGCCAATACATCCATATGTAATCTTTACCGGGGTTTGCTTCATTGTGCAGTCAGCTACAGTCTGTATGAGGGCCCTCACTGCAACCAGATGAATCATGTAACGATCCTAAAGCACAAACATTTTCCTACAGTATATAAAATGGAAAAATTGAGTCTGTTATTTTTGTTATTCTAAAGAAAATAGCTGAGCAGATATTACAAGGGTTTGGGTTGTTACACACTGACCCTTTTAAAGCCTTGTAAACAGGCCCGGCATAATTAAGGAGAATGTTCCTTGTTGTGACATGCAGTTATCATCTGTATGCAAATAGATACAAAATTGGAGCATAATGTGGATGTCCTATTTTTGTTCAGTGTTAAGAGTCTACAGTGCTGACACTTGTTCACCTGCTCCTAAGATTATTTTCAAGCAATTTCCATTGTGTTTCTCTTTGAATATAGGAGACTAAAAAAAGAAAAACCAACCAGGCTGAGTTACAAAGCACAGCTAACAAAGTCACGGGTGAATGTTCCCTTTGTACTTCTATTTCTCTATTTATGAGTTAAAAAGACTTCAAGATGACTTGGATACAATAACCAAATTTGGTAAAGAGCATCTTATCAAATGACAGTGTTTTCTTGTGCTGTTGAGATCCCATGTCATGCTCAACACGACAATGTTAGAAGTGCCCTGAGCTGAGTGCTCAGACATTTACAATTAGTGACTCTAAACTGTCCAGACGGTAGGAAAGTGAGTTAAGTTCCTGGCTATGTTATTAAGAGTAACCTGCATAATAATGCTGAATTAAGCGGCAGTGCTATGGCATTTTTGCCATATAAACACACAGTGAGTTGTTATAACCCTTTAACTTCTTGGTAGAGCACATATTGAGCCACATCTTACTATATGTTTTTTCATACAACAAGAAAGTCACACCAGGCATGAGCACTCAATTTTTGAAATTTTTGATAGTAAGCATATTTTTGTCATATTAGGGTTTCAGAGGTTTTACTGATAAGAATTACCCACTCTATTACAATAAAGAACTATCTGATATGGTCAAATTTTTTCTAAAAACATACCAAAAGGATAAATTGTCATTTTGAGGTAGTGAAACTAAACTAATATTGAATGTTTATGTGGTTGTTCGTCTGTATGTGGCCCTTCGATAGACTGGCGACCTGTCTAGGGTGTACCCCGCCTCTCGCCCGTAAGCTGGCTGGGATAGGCTCCAGCACACCCGTGACCCCTGCGGGGACTAAGCGGTATAGAAGATGAATGAATGAATGCATGAATGTTTATGTTTATATGACATGAAATAAAATTTGTCATTTTTAATATGATGACTTAAAATGTTATTGTATTAATTCTATACTGAAATATTTCTATTGCTGTCTAGAAAGATGCTATAGATTAAATATACTTTAATGAAAAAGTTAGTGATGCTAAGACCATAAATTTACAATTTAAATTAAATTTTAAAAAACATGAACCTTCAACATTGTTTATATCATACTTAATGTTCTTCAATTGTATATTTAATGAAAAAATATACCATTTTTTGGAAAAAGGCTGTGATTGGTTGATTGAAAAATAGATTGTAATGACCTGAGCGAAATGGTTGTCTGGACTTTGCGATTTGTACTATACTGACAGGACTGACTGATGTGTATGTTCAAGATGTTCAGTTAGTGTTGGGAGCAAGATTACAGTTACGCTATGTTGTGTTTTGTCTGTTTTATGTGGAACATGGTCAGTCAGTGTGGCTGAACTGAGGTTATATTGTAACCTTAGCTCTCTGAGTTGGAATGGTAAATGGTCTGTACCAGTGCATTCCCACATTATCAGTACTTAACCTTACACTGTTTTTCCCCATTCAGATATACAATCGGACACACACACTCACCAATGACAGAGCTGCTATACACCTGGCTTGACCCACTGGGGGCAAATTTGGCAACTTGTCTTGCCCAAGGACACATGACGTGACAGGAGGTGCCATGAGTCAAATGACTGACCCCACTCTGTGTGGATGATCACTCTACAGTTGACTGAACTATAGCTGCCTTTGATTAATGAACTGTTGAATGATTTTCCAAAACTCTAGTATAGAAAATTGGCCTAATCACTAAAGGGTATATAGACCTGCAACATATTCCATATGTATGGGGAATGACCTGCCGTGGTTAAGGTGCGTGCATACTTCTTTAATACATACTGAGTTTCAGATAGGAACCAGTCTCTGTGATGGAGAGATAGTCTCTTCACTCAGAGAACTAAGGTTACAATGTAACACACCCCATGAGGAGACAGTGCAACTAAGTCTGTGTAACCACTTGCAACAGAGGTATTCATAGATATGCATGTGTACACCAACTGGTTGGTGGTCCCTCATGTAGCAGGGGCCCATGTCAGGCCACTCCCAGAAAACCCGGCAAATCACAGAAGAGACCCTATGAAAACAGTGGGGCCAACTACTACACAGTGCATGGAAGTCGCTATGACAAACATAGAGAATGACAACGAGGTCGCCTCCCCTGTCAAATGCACTTGCATTGTTGCATGGTTGCATGACTAGTCCAATCTGCTCAAAAGGTAGCCATTGAATAGTCTATGGAATGACACTCCAGGTCCTACAGGGGGATAAATGTGCCTCTGCACATCTGAAAGCGGCCAAGCATTCCTAAGGAAATGTAAGGTACCTAGTGTTGGCAATAATAGCACCGAGTTTGAGATTTGGAAAACAGTACAAGAAGTGCAGCAAAAGCACAGATGACCAGAGTGGGGGAACACAATCCAGCTGTCGCACACCATTGATATTGAACTGCAAGCATTCGCAGACTGCCTGTATGTGGCTGCAGGCATGATGAAAGAATTAGAGTTCATCTCTTTGAACCGGGCAGGATTAGGGGCAAGCCCACTGGCTGAGGACATTGCGTCTCAGATTCTATAAACTGCAGACAACCCAACACACCACCACATCTCTGGTGGCTACCCCCAAGGCTACACCCAGCTCTACGTCTTGTCAGAAGAGGACAGAGCACATATCTTCTGAACTTCTTCTCATCCACAGGAGGATGGAGGACTTCTAGTGGTCCGAGAGACACAGCTGCTCAACATTTTTATTTATTTATTTTTATTGTTGTTGTTTTCTCTTTTTACCCTCATGGTTCACACTGTGTGCTAGAGGGCAGATGCAGCAGCAGTCAACATGCAAAGATTTGTGGCAGACAATCTCAGTACACATTGTATCACCAATCTTGCCAAAACACAGCCCTGCACTGCAAAGTGTGGCAGTGATGTGACTGGTACCCAATGCCAACCAAAGCTGTTTGTTCTTTATTGTTGTACTTTTGTTACCTGTTTTGGTTATTCCAGTAGGCCCCTGACTGAGTGTGGCTGGTTTGAGCAAAAGAGGCTGTGGTTGCTGAGTTTCTTTCACCTGCGCTCCCTGAGCTGCAAACTATTGTTGGCCCAGTATATCGGGTTTTATGAACCTGTAGTAATTTAGGTTTTATTTTGAACTGGGAAGTGCAAAGTTTTCATCATAAACCTAAAAGTTAAATGACTCGTGCCGCTAATGTGGACAGTCAGAAAAGCGAATTTAATTCCAGAGTATTACTTCTACAATGATCCTATTGGCATACAGAAGCTTAAAAAGCTTTTGGAAATATAAACCATGTGAGCAGAACAGGCAGAAAAAACTAAAACGATACATGAAGCAGCTGTGTACAACCAGCCATTTCAAATGTTATCATTTCATTAAATGGCCTTTAGCAGTTGTTATAACACCCATAATTATGCTTCAGAAGGGGGCAAAAAACAGGCATATCATTGATACGAGTTGTAATTAGGTGGCCTCTAGCTATCACAATAAGGGTGGGAGGCTACGAGTATAAATGCAGACACATGAGGCAGGCGGGCAGGTGCAGTGAATCGACTTTAATAGAAGCAATGATGACCAAGGCTAAGCAAGCCGACAGGCTCAGCTACAGAAACAGATGATGGGTAGAAAGTCACTGTAAGCTTAACAATAAATGGCGAAACCAGGGGAACTAATGAGGGAAATGGGAACTGGTGAGGGCCTGAGGTCTGAGGAGAGTCCAGTCATAGGAGGCTGGGCTTACAACCAAAAAAACAAAAATAGATTGTTCATAACTGCTTACTGAAGGTAAACATATAAGCTAGAATAGCTGTTAGCAGCTATGGAGTCACAACGTGTCTCCACTTCAGGTGAGTAAGGTTAGTTGTACTGTCTCCAGTACCTTTACAGCAGCATGACACAGTTTGCTAATTACATCTGACTTGCCACGCTTCCTGTCTCTCTTTTAAAAGCCACAGTAAATAAACTATCAAAATATCAAATTACTGGCTTGGTCATATTTCTAATGTAATACATTAACATCTAATAATCAAATACATCAGACATATATCAGGTATGTAATAACTGATGAATCTCTATTTCTTTCCAAAACTGCGTTGATTAATGGCAGCTGTACCAATGCAGTTGTGTGTTTCGTTATGTATCACTTAATCTTCCCATTCATATGTCTTCACAGTGACACGTCCTTTATTATTCAACTTGCAAGTACAGACAATAAAATATTTCAGCGTACACATCATATATTCACCTCATTTACACATTTCTATATTTTTGGCCAGACATATTGTTCTTCATGAAGGATAATTAAGCTAGTTAAGTTAGTTAAGTTATAATGATCAAATAAACCTAAAAATGATATTATGACACACAAATCAGATTAAAGACTATATAATATAATCAGATAGATAAATCAGCTCAGACAAAAGCTGATCAAACACTAGATAGATCCAATAGATTAAGAGTCGAAAGATAAAATAGATGCGATAAATGGATAAATGTTAAATTTCCTAGTAACATCGACTTACATGATCGTACAAATCAAAAAACAACAAAACAAGTAATAAAGTGAAAAACTGTTATTTAGTGGAAGTCACAAGTAGCCTAACCATTTCTTTTTTTTTTACATATATGTTTGACGCCATTTATAGGTCTCCATAAGAAGAAGTGTGCCGCTCCAGTCTTTTCCTTTTTCAATTAGTGTTTCTGTGGTCGATACATATTGTCTGTTAGAATGCCGTGCACTTATCCCAACTATCTACATCCCTTCTAGGTCAAGATTCAATCCCAGCTATCGACTTAGCTGCACCTTCTTATCCTGTATTGGCAAACATGCAACAAATTAAGCCAGGATGCTCTGAACAGACTAGGTCAAACTGGGATTTTTCAGTTATCCTGGATTTCGTAATTCTACTTTTGTTCAATACCACCCAGGGACACTACAGAGGATACGTCATCTGTATTTTCAAAGGCCCTAACCCTCAAAAAATAAAAACAAAAATAACAAAAAAAAACCCTACTAAAACTTTTAAAACAACACATTTCAAGACAGTTAAGTCAAGACAGTATGTAGTCTGGTGTGTGAGTGTGCTGCAGTCAGAACAGAACAAATATTTAGACAAGCAGGTCCTTTCTGTATATTTGACTTACCAGTCCATTAACATCCTTGACACAAAAGCCCCATACCATTTACTCAGTCCTCAGCCTTGTGTCCAGCATAATATACGTTGCGTGTCACTGAGCTCCGGCAGCCTAGTGCACTTTAATTTAGAATCAGGTAAAGAATATTTATTATTTAACGTCCTTTGAGACAACATCAGTTCATGGTTTAAAAAAAACTGTGATTTTCATTCCCACTGAATCAAACACTTGTAGCCCACTGAATGAACAGAATGAGCTACATACTCAGGAATCTGCTTCTGTCAGTTTATCAGCAGGCTAGAAACTAATAATGAGCTTATCTTACCCCAGGCAACCAAATGTGACACCCCATTCCAAGACCAAAGAGCCTGGCAGGCGTGACAGGGAGCGTGTGTGAAGGTGTGTGTGTGTGTGTGTGTAGTCACAGGGAGCCTGTTCTCTATCTAAAGCTGACCTTGACTTTGTCCTCTATTCTCCACTACTCTGTCTGCTTTCAAAAAAAAAATTCTCTGTCTCCCTTTTGCAATATGCTAATATTCACACATCCACTTTGGCAAAAAAAAAGTCTTTTCAATCTTTTTTTGTTCTTGCCTCTTCGCTGGATCATTCTGGGATGGCGGCGACGCATCAAGAGGCATATATTCATTATCTGTCATCATATTCATTTCTATGCTAATGAGAAACCCGTTCCTGATGAAAATCTGCTCTCAGTCCCTCAAATAGAAGTAAGTGGCAATCACGTATTGTTTGTTTTCGAGGTTTGCCTTTAAATTAGAGAAGACATTGGCAACAGTGTGCCGAGCCCAGGCTGTATTCCATAAATCATATTGTACCCCAAGCGGGGCAATGCAAATACTAACCTGTTTGATCTGCAGCTCCTACAGCAGGCTGAGCCTCTCAGGCCTGTGACGTTACATTGATTAAACAATATTTGAGCCAGGAGGGGAAAAAAAAGGTTTCATAACAATTGATTGATGGGGACAGCAAATGCAATATCATTCTAAAAAATGTTTCTTTTTTTCGGTTTTTGAAAATGAATAATGAGCCTGTTGCTAGAGAAAACGTTAAGCCAGCCATCCCACACCCCCTCTAGTCCATCAGATGTGTTGTCTGCTGAGAGGAATCAGACACAGCTCCGAGAAACATGTTTTTGTTCATGGTGGACTGGTTTGAATTTCAACACCAGTAGCACAAGCTGAAATTAACATATTGGGAAAACAAGTTTGGTGGCTCTCGCTAATCCGAGGCCTAGAGAGTCGAGGTCAATCAACTGAGAAAATGATTCAATGAATCAGATGCGCTGATATAACTGAAATTTTTTTTTGGTTCAGATTGTTATATCAGGAAACAGTTATGTTCCCCTTTTGATGTCATGTACTGTGTGTATGCGCACCCTGACAGTATCCTGAGCCTCAAGCAGTCGCTGTTTAACTGCTGTGAGACTGTATGTAACAGTGGTAATAATAATGGGTCTGGTCAAGTTTTGAGTTATGATTGAGTCATGTCTGAAAATGGTTTAAACAAACTACAGAAACAGAATTGGTACACAGCATATTAGTAAAGCTTTTGATAATTGTGTTCTTATTTTTTGCCAATAAGCCTTCACTTAGAAACTGGCACTGATTGCAGCACTTCAGTTTTTCACTGTCTCCTAGGAGAGATTCTGAGATGCTTGATACATACAAGCTGGTCTTATGCTGACTGCTGCGTTGCTCTGGATGATTTCCCTGTCAAATCTGGAATCTGTGAGTAAAAGCTTTGCAGTTCAAAGTTCAGAAAAATACCAAACAGTGACTGTTAGATCCTGACGTGATGCTGCTTATTAATGTACACACAGCTCCTCTAACAAATCACTGTACATGAACACACTTGCACAACCTTACTGCTGCTGTGTGATGAAACTACTCTGCAGCTACAGAAAAAGAGCAGTTATTATACATGTTGCTGTTCCTTACTGATTATCGTCTTCATAGACAGTGTTTCTATAACTGATCACGTTCTCATTCTCTTTGCGAATATAGGAAATGAATCAATTGTTTTTGTTGCTGTATTCTTTATACTGATTGTCACAAAAGTATTGGCACAGATATGTTTAAAGTAAATTAAAGCGAGTAGTGTATTTGTGCACTTGCCTGGCAAGAAGTTAACTGATCAGGTATGGTGTTTGTTTTCCCCCTCTTTTCTCAGTTTTGTCAGCCACATGTTGAGTGATTACTCAAAATGTGTGTGATATGATGCAAAAGGTTTTATGCTCAATGAAAAAATACCAGAGAATACTGAGATACGCAGCAGTATATATGTAAAGTTATTCAAAGTAGCCTTTTCTTGATTACAAGTACATTTAAGTGTTACTGCTTTTTTATTACAACACTTTTACATGTTTTATGCAGTTTGTAAATGATAATGATTTAATTGTACTACCAATATGTACAGTAACTAGCTAAGCACACACGTTGCACCTATTGCACAAGCAAGACACTACGGTCTTATATTGTTTTCAGTTAGTTTTACTGTCTCAAGTAAAACTAGATGAAGTTTTAATTACACAGCAATTTTACATATTCAAAGACAAACTGATTGAACCACATGAAGTATGACCTAACTGATGTCATGATGCTCTACAGTGTATGCTGTAGAGCTGGATATTTGTTCAATTTGCATTATTACAACTGTCAATCGTCTTTTGACAAATTTCACTTTTCATTTTGACTGTTGATTAGAAGAGTCAATCAATTTGTCAGTGACAGCAGAGGCCTGACAAGCCAGATAGGTCTACAAATGACAGTTTAGTGCTTCGGTACAGGCATAATGGTTCCGAATAGCCACACATAAACACAATGCGTTTGAATACGAGTGTTGAATGGTCATTATACCTGGGGCCATGTGGCTTTAACGCTGTTGTTGAATAGATATTCTGCTCTGATGGTGATTGACTGAAGACACATTCACAGCACTGCCAGAGGCTCAGTCACTCTGTGTAATTATTTCTATACCACTTGGCCCCAAATTGAAAGACTGAATATAGGCCTATATTTCCTCTGAATGTTATAGTTTAAGAGGCTCTTTATGTGAGTAATAAAGCAAGGGCCACCACACTCTGTCACTAAGGAGCAAATCATTTCCAAGGGAAGGGAAAACATCTGTTCCCAATTGAAGCGCCTGCCTGACAAGAAATGGTGGCTTTTCACATGATAATTGAGGATAGAAAAGGTTGAAATCAGATCTGTGGTGTAAAGGAACTGGATAATGATGCTTCACATATGTAAAGAGAAAGGAGGGAGAGGCTCTGCACGCGCTCAGTAAAACCTTCCTTCCTTCCACTGTGTTGTTCACCCTCATCTGAATCATCAGTCTGGACCAGATACAGTATGTGGAATCATTTTACGCAAATTGCTTCAGTTGCCTGTGTGACAATAATAGCCATACTATCAGTCAGGGAGGTGTAGAGAGCGTCTTGTGGGGAAGGGATTGTATTTTTAAAAAGGACACCTCAGTACATATCTGTTTAGGTGTAGGATTCATATTCTGATCTCTTTTAGTCTAGAAATTAAATTCAGCAGCTACTTATACTCTATAACTCAAATTAACAGACCATGTGAGGTAACTGGCAGGATTCCACCAAAGAAAAGCTCAAACTATGACAAAAAATACAAAATGTGTACACACAAAATACTTGTTCTCAACAATTCTCTGTCTGGAAAAAAAACTAAACAAAAACATTAACTTCCTGAAGACATAAACCAAAGCCTATTCTTCATATTAAGTAACCTGTCTTAATATGAAAGCTGCACCATAATTAACATGACAGTTGAAACTATAGAGTGGAAATGTAACACATTTTGTTGCTTAGGTTACTTACCAACATGTCCCTTGTTGGTCAGTCAACTGATTTCTAACCCACAATGTGTGACTCAAAATGACTGGGAGGTGAGAAACACAAAGACCAACGCTGCATCAGTCAAATAAGTGATGAGTGGAAAATGTTCATTGTCTCAAGACACAAGCTCCCCTGAGACTGTGTTGTTGTAGAGTACATTAATAAACTGAGAATTTATGAAAAATACTCTTACATCTATTAATCAGCACAAGGGTCTGGTGCATTGGTTTAACATACTTAACATATTAACATATTTTCTATTGCTTGTTGAATAATTAAGCAACTGTCTGCCTGGTGCCTGGTCACATGCTGGTTTCTTTGTAGCAAGTGGACTGCAAGCCCTGCAAAAGGTTCATTTTGACATGGTATGTATGCAATAAAATGATGTATGACATGATGAAAAATTATTGTCCTCCTTCTTTATGATTGCATGGTTGCTGGAGCCAATATCAGGCTTTGTGGCTGGCTCTGAGCCAGTGCCTAATTTCAAACCAGTTTCTAAACCTAATTTCAAACCAGCCAGAACCGGTTCTCAGCCAGGAAAACTGGTTCAAGAGAGGTACCAACCATAGCCACAGGACCATGTTATTAGACAGCAGCACTGTCCGCCAACAATGATTTTCACTTACCTTGATCAGCCACAACATTAATACCCACAGGGGTTTCAATGCTATGCTCCCTGTCCTCCACAACATTACAACCACCAGGCTGTGGTGGCAATCACAGGTGTCTCTGAAGAGCTCCTGACTGTGCGAACCTACACTGGGATCCCAACAGTGCATTTGCAGTGCTTGTTGTGATCAGCATGGACAGCAATGACATTTGATACATGTTGACTCTTAACACCGAATGCAGGATGTTAATGTTAGCCTTTATTAGCTTTAGCCTTTAGCTAGTATAAACTATATCGGTGTCATACTGCAGTTAAACAAATGTAATAAATGATACACTGATTTTAATCTTTACAACAAAGCAATTGCAATTGTTGGTCATGACAATCCAAATCCCACACTCTGTGGTTCTTGGTTCCAGACCAGCAAAGAATTCTTGGTGATGATGTGTAGAACTGGATTTGACTGGCTCCAGATTTCTGGTATTTAAATTTATTTATCTGCAATATGGTCCATACATTGATCTAGCTAAAGATTACCAAAGGTTGATGTTAACATCTTGCATTGAGTGATAAAGAAGTGAAAAAAGTCAAAATGATTTAGATAATCATTTCTTACTGAATATAAATGCCATTCATAGGGATCCCAATGAGCAGTGTAGGAGCCCTGAAACCTGCTAAAAAGCAAAATGGTTCTTAGAAGCTTTATAAGTTCTCAAAAAGAGGTAACAGAGCGACCTCAGCTGTTAGTAAAAGAAGTTGTTGTAAAACCAAAAAGTAAGGAAATATACATTACGTTGACTCAGATGTGCAGAAATTCACATGGTTCTGACAAGAATAAACCTTTCTTCCACACTTTGACACTGCACACAAGATCTAAAGACATGGTCAGAAAAACACTGGATTTTCTGTTGTATATACCTTACATTAACATGCAATATTGAAAACACACCCACATAAAGTGTTCATAGTGTACAACTGCAGGTGTAATTCCCTTGGACCCAGTGGCAGTCAAAGCTTTTAGAGGTTAGTCTGACAGCTACTTTTACTGTTTGATGAACCGTTTCTTGACCATTTTGTGATTGCCCAGTGTGTGATTGCCTGCCTCTGTCTTTCCAGGGAGGTACTAAAGTGTGAATTATGTACATCCACTCTTCCATTCCTGTTTCAACTCTCTGCTTTAATCTAAGGTATCACCCCAAAGCCTCAGTACTCCAAGCTGGGACACTGTAATAACTGCTCCCATAAATAGACAGTAAATCTGAGCCAGTGTAAAGCACAACCTTATGAGAGGCAGTCATTTGGAGGTGCTCACTGCTACATGGCCTCAAAATCCCCTCCTTCTACTTTTCTTCCGTTTCTATCTGTTTCACTCATTATCCATCCTTTGTTTTCTCTCTTCCTTCCACTCTATCTTACATCCCTACTGGATGAGTTCTCACTGAAAGTACTGCAGGCATTCTGCAGCGGCTGAACTATACCTAGAGGCTTGACTGGAAAGGTCAACAAGCTGCTTAAAATGAAGAATAGCACAGGAGAGCAGAGTAATCTGTTCTCTCCATCTCTTCGTTCTTGTATTCTTTCCCCTCTCCTCTCCAGCTGCGTTTTTATCCTTTTCTCCATATCCATTTTTTCGGTCTGCCCAAGTGCTGTCTTTATCTGTACCTCTTTCCACATGCTTTCCTATCCCTTCTTTTTTATCCACCCGCCTCTCT
>OMLM01016806.1:87513-105203 GCA_900302695.1 Helostoma temminkii | reverse complement strand
GGCAGTACAGTTTATTTAAAGAATTATCAGGCCTTTCAGCTGTATGCAACATTTTTTCCAAATGAGATAATTTAATAATAATAAGATTTGGCCTTAAGGATGAGTGAATGGTCGAATGAAATCAGCCATTTTAAAAATAACTAATTAAGTTAAAGTCAGAGGATTTTTTTTTGCCAGTTTTTACCAAAATCACATCCAAAACTTTTATTTAAAAATAATTCTATAAATAACTTCTAGTGAGTGTTTGATTTTCCAAACTGAAACTGAAATCAGTTCTTTCTAAGACTTTGAAGCGTAAACAGAAAACAGAAGCACTGCAGTATTTTCTACATGCTGCATGAAAACATCCTCAGAGAGGAAACTCTGTCCAGTTATTCAGGGACCTGGAAATATTTAAATATGGTAGATTTTAATCTCTGTCACAGTGAAAGCACAGTAAGACCAGTATAAACGGGAGGAATAATTACATGAAATAAACATGTTTTGGTGTTTTAAAGACACATGACTATTTCGAGCTGTGCTGACTAGGAGGCTGGTCTTTTCTACCATCGGGTTAAGTTTTAGATTAACACTGACAGGTTTTATTAGGGCTGCAAAGACAGTTCTTCGACACTGGACTCAGTGTTTGATATTGAAATTAATAAATCCTCAACTGCAAGTTGTTTTATGAAGTTTGGCGCTGTTTTTAAGGTAAATAAAATACTACTTTTCCACACGGGATATGTGATAGTCAACGTTTTGACTTAGTTAGTGAAAATTATGAGAATAAGTAAAAATATTGACTTAATGTCTCTTAATTTTGCATTTTTTTGTCATAATTTTTACTTTTTATCTCATAATTTTCACTAACTAAGTCAAAACGTTGACTTTATTTCATAATTTTGACTTATCAAGTTAAAATTTGACTTTGTGTCTGATAATTTTGACTCTATCTCTTAACTGCTCACACATTCAGTTAACTGGTTTGCAGAGAACCACAGATTTACAAGTCATCTGGACGCGCTGTTTGAACCGAAGCTATCTGTGGAAGGAGTTTACAGATCAGCGGAACCTGTTCAGCATCCGGTCCTTCCGACTTAACTTCCCCTGAAAACAACAACACGTGTGCGGGGTCTGTGTAGCTGGCACTCAGCGTGGTCCACATGTACTCACAGCGACAGTAAAACCAGAAATCATCGTTTTTTTTACTACATTTTGTGCTCGTTTTTAAACGTCAACAGACGCCACAGTCAGAGCAGGTAATGCCACAGCGTCCAACGGTTATTTAACGTTGACTAACGGCACCAGCAGCTAGCAAGCTTTGCTAACACTAGCATAGTGGAAGGATATTGAACTAGGTTAGCTGACGCTAACGCGTTATTAAAGTGTGTCCGTTTGCACTGTGACCTTTATCTATGTTTGAGTGTAGACATTGTGTTAAAATGCTGAAAAGTGTTTTAAATTAGCGGCTCAATAGGTTGAGGTAACGTTAGCTAGCTAGCTAACCTAACTGACAGCACATTTCTTAGCTAGCTAGCTAATTAGCTAGCGTCAGTTAGGATGATGCTGTCGTTAAATTAACCCGTTAACGTTGCAGAATTTTTTATTCAGGCGGAGTTTGTGTCACGGTCTGTTTATCCATCTATTTGTTTAACCTTCCCTTAGGTAGAAGATACTCATTAGTTGGTCCTTGTGTAGCAGAAGGCAAACTTTCCCACCCAGCATCTCTGATAGAAACCATCGCTAGCTAGCTAACAAGCTAGCTAATTAGCTAAACGCATATGAGGAACTGTAGCGTGTGTTAGCGTTTAGCTTCTTGGCTGTTTGAATTGGAAGCAGACTTGGACACAAATTCAGACTTTCTCAGACAACGAAAAAACAAACAAGCAAATAAAAAAAAAAACACAACAACAAGAATACAATCGTAGCTGATTAGCCATAGCACCGACTCATATCACTCACATGTTCTGCAGGTTGTCTGACATTTCTCTCTACGTGAAGCCTCCAAACAGATCTTCTGTCTGAGCTTTAACTCTTCTGTGGAGGTTAAGTGAAGCGGCTGTCAACGGTTTTCTTCGGTTTGTAAAATGCTGAATAAGAAAAGCAGCAGTTATTTAAAGATAAAGAGAATCCAGGGCTGTTACCAAGGAGGCACAACAGCATCATTCAATATATGTGATGATTAATGTATAATATACTATATATGACTCAGGTGTCTGAGTAAGAGTAAAGAGTAAAGGTGTCTATATGAATTTAGTCACACTATTGTTGCAGCTGTATGGTATTAGTAACAATAATTATTATAATCATCAATTATTACAAACCTTAAATAAATGAACAATTATTAAAAGGTAAGCTACTCTGTTATCTGACAATACGATGAGTATTAGTATATGATATGTTACGGTTCAGTGTATTTAAATACTGCAAGCAAGCAGACAGCAGACAAATAAAACTTTGGGAAAAATGTCATAGCATAAAGAATATACTTCCATATAGTGTGAGAGATTTAAAAAAAAAAAAGTATTGTATTTTATACAATCAGAACATCTTTTTTAGTTTAAACACAAAATGTCTACCACGTCTACCACAGATGTTTGTATGTAAACTGTTAAAGAGGCGATGCAGTAAGTAAAGTATTCTTTTCTGCAGCCCTACTGTGTTACAGTTTATTATAGCCTCAAAATTATATCATATTTAAAGAAAGTTTGCGATAATGATATTTATAAAGATTTAGAGAAAACAAAACAATAGGTAGCAAACCACAAATGTTGTTCGGTGAAAATGGAAAACCATTGCACCTAAAATTTAGTGTTAAAGTTTGTAGTCTGGTGTAAACAAGCTGTTTTTAGTAGTTTTCTGTC
Source organism: Helostoma temminkii (assembly GCA_900302695.1). Classification (NCBI taxonomy): domain Eukaryota; kingdom Metazoa; phylum Chordata; class Actinopteri; order Anabantiformes; family Helostomatidae; genus Helostoma; species Helostoma temminkii. Next base: position 102,360 of record OMLM01016806.1, on the reverse strand, counting down.
TTGGCTTTTGATTGGTTTAAATAAAAGTCCCTCGTTTGATGTTCCATTGCAGGTTCCTGTTCTCACCATGAGCTTTGTGGAGTACGAGGACTTCATTCAGGATGGGGACGTCGCTATCGTTTATTTGGGCCATGACTCGATGATGCCCGTCAAGGTGCAGCAGGGTGCACAGACGCAAACGCGCTACGGAGTCATCCGCCATTCCACAGACCTGATAGGTCAGCGTTACGGGTCGAAGGTCACCTGCAGTAAAGGCGGGTGGGTCCACGTGCTCCACCCTACGCCCGAGCTATGGACGGTCACCCTGCCGCACCGCACGCAGATCCTCTACACCACAGACATCGCCACCATCACCATGATGCTGGAGCTGAAGCCGGGCTCCGTCGTCTGCGAGTCCGGTGAGTGTGGAATCGTTTTCAAATCGGATGTGGTTAGTGAAGAGGCCAGCGAGGGTCGGCAGCCTGTCCCTCACTGGCTGTTGAGCCGTGGCAAATGGGCTTCTTTCCTGCAGTTTCCTCAGTGTGAGGGAAGTGAGACTAGGTTTACAGTTACGATACGATTTTTTTAGTTTTTACTTTTTAATGTTGACAGTTCACATTCATGCTTGTTTCATCCATCCGATTACGCAGTCGTAGACTACCAAGCCTGTGCAGATTAAACTTAGAGTAGCCCTTCACTTAACACGAGTCTGTCTTCTATTTACCACACTGCCCTTTTATCTATACCCAGAAAAATCAAGACCATTTCACACATCCACCAGGAAGCCCACTTTATTTCCCGTGTCACGCCCTCCCCTTCCATTGTCCACCTAACAAGCCCATTCAGGGCAGGTGTGAAGTGAAAGAACCGAAGCTAGTGAAAACGATGAATTTGTCGTCTATAACCAACTTTCCTCAGAGTGTGAAAGCTGTTTTAATGATTACTGAAACATTTTAGCTAATAAGGAAGAAGTCCAGTCATTTGACTCAACCTCCAGATTAGATTCTTTAGGAATGTCCCGATACCACTTTGCTGATACCAAGTACTGATACCGGTACTTAATAATGTTGCAGTTGCATCTTTTTTTTTTATTATAAAAACTGTTGCTGTTGCTGACTCCTGCTGCTGGCACTAATACATTTATTGAAATGTGTGTTATTCTAACGCATAGTTAAAGTAAAATTTTTCCACTGTGTGCAGCTTTGAGATGTGTTTAATGTCTTCTCCAAAGCCTCATTCTCCACAGAGATCGAGTGGAAGCAGAGCGTTTATCTGGCTTTTTACCAGTTTCTAAATTGAAGTATTCTTTGTGGATATTTGTGCTTTTTTTCAGGAAGGAGCATATGTTTTTAAATTAACACAAAACAAAACATACGGATCTAATATTTGCCGTTTTTTTAAAATCTATATTAGTGCCCATAATTAATTGGTGTGTTTAACACGTGGTGTCTAGACAAACTGACTGCAGCACAGCAGAGATGCTAGGAGAGGAAACCAGTACTGGGTGCATTCAGTCAACCAGCTGCAGACATAACAGAGGACTTTTACACATGCTTAATGTTTTATTGTGAAAATTAACCAGATTCCCTGTCGGACGCGAATTCCTCTGACCTACTTTTCTCAGAGTGAACTATCTACTTGTATGAATAGTGAAAAGTTTCAAATCAACAAATTGAATAAGCCCATTTACGGTAACTCCCTGATTTTTAGTGTTTAGCAGAATTTTTTTTTTTAAGGACAATTAAATCCACACAAACAAGGCTAAAAATATAAGATAAGGAGAAAACCTGGGCCTCAACTGATGCTTTAGAAACACAACTGTATTAAATTGTTGTTGTGTCTTGAAATAACCTTCGCTGTCAGAGGCCCAGATGTAACAGATTACACAAACAGTAATCCGTTGCTACTTTCAGATCATCCATTCATGCTTCCATCATCCCAAACACTTGTTTGCTGGCGCTCATTTCAGCTGTCACAACATTTGTGAATTTGTAATTTAACACAAATTGTGACGTCGATGCTCTCCGTAATGTTTGGGAATCTATCTCAAGATGTAACATGTATAAAAGCCTGACGTACAGATGTTGTCCAGTCCAGTGACGCCAAAAATAAAAGGCAATAAATATAAAAAAGCACAAATTAAGTAATCTGAGCTCTTAATTTAGTAATCCATGCTATCAATTAGGTTTTTTTCTTCTCATCATGTTATCTCGCAGGCTGTGTAATATACAGACATGTTCATCTCCATACAGCAAAGCTACCACAGAAAAGGAACATCAGATATGTCACGTTTTGTGACAAGCGTGTTTAATTTAAGTTGCGACCCACCATATAATTACACAAATAAAAACGTGGTTGGATTAGATGAATTACATGTTGGCAGGATACAGAGCCCAACACAACAGCACTGTAGTTACAGTGTTGGTTACATAAAACAGACGTGGGTCATGTCTGTGCCTGTAAAATATGTAGCTTTGCAGGTCAGTGACGTAAAAAATCCTGAAGAAGAAACTGAACTTTTAAATGGAAGTGCCATGAGTTCTTGCCGTGTGTTTATCTACCAACAGCCTTTCATCTGAAAGGTTTTTATGATTAGGGCTGCAGATTAATTCCCGTTTAAAGGATTAACAGTTTAATCTATAGAGCTGCCATGAATGCCCATCTGCGTTTGTTCAACCAGCATTTCATTTCATTGTTTTTATGATTGGAAAAACAAGGAGAAGCAGCAGATGCTTCTGTCTGACGACCAGAAATCAGCATTTATCCATAAGACAGCGTCAAAATAGCTGCTGTTATGCATCATTTTTTTTATTCTGATGGTGTCTGCTTTAACTCTCACTGCTCAAACCTGAGTGTCGAACGCTTTGTCCGTCAGAACCTCAGCTGTCGGTGCTGAACATCAGATGTGCTGTAGAACAGTTATGTAACATTGTTTTTTATTTACATCGTCACCTTTGGTCCCTTCCCTGGAGCCTCCCCCCGGTTTCTTCCTGCCTCATCCTTCATTTCCATCCGTTCAACTGCAGAGAACTCAGAGCGTCTCGGTGTGCGTTTCAGCTGGCTCTCTGCAGCGAGGGTGACGGTGCTGTGCTTCACCATGTTTTACTGCTTCATTATTGATCGCACTCAGTGAAATTGTGTGTGAGCTGAGATTGGAGTGGTCTGGGTGATGAATGAGTTCAGAATCTGTTCAGTCAGCACACTCAGCGGCAGTATGGGGAGGGCAGTGTTCGCATGTCATTATTCTGGCTTCTTGATGTATATTTAACACACACGGTTGCTTCCGGACAAATTCAGACCCCCTCATCCAATAAAATTATCATCAAAGTGAAAAATGTTTAAAAATATAATTACAAGTTAAGAATCTCTCAGTTGCAGAAACATTCAGGCCCTTAATTCATGTAGAAACCCCTGGAAGCTTTGCGTCACCTTGGCTGAGTCTTTATAAGCTTCGCACATCTGGACTTGTGCAGTTTAAACCCCCACGTGTCACTGTTGGGCCGGTGTGAGCCGGATGATGGACAGTGCACGTTGTTCGCCAGGAATAGTGTTCGGAGTTTTAGTCTCTTCACTCAGTGACCTCTCCGCCATTATCTTAAAGGTCTGACTGAGGGAGTGTTGGTGAGATATTCGTCATCGTGGCAGGTCCTCCCCGCTCTATTTCCATTTCTGACTGAGGTCTTTCATGCCCAGTTACAGGCTGATGGGTCCTGATGGGTCCTGATGGGTCCTGATGGGTCCTGATGGGTCCTGATGGAACCCATAAACTTCCATTTAACAATAGCATTTAGTCATTTTTAAAAATGTTGCCCTTTTGTGTTTGTTTACATAACAATGAATGAACCAGTCACGCTGATACATCCTCATGTTTCAGAAGCTTAAAACATCAATCAGTGTGTTTACGTGCTCTGTAAGATGATTTCTCAACTGCTATGTAAACAGAAATCCGTTATCGGGGTAGAGGATTAGAGAAACCTGATTTCCCTACGTAGATGGTGACACCTCTCTACTACTACTGTAAACCGTGTTTCCAAAATAAGCCTAAGGTAGGGGAGAAGTCAGATTACTGTTCTGCTGCATATATACGTGGATTTCCACTGATCAGGTAGCTTAAGTCCATGTAAATGATAACAGAAGCCTGGTTTCTCTGAGTAATCTGGTTACTAAAGAGCATGTAAATCCAATATCATCCATCGTAATCGTTTCTGGTACAATGTACAGATGTAGATCTGTGCCTTTCTAAACTACATCATCACTTTACAAACAAGTCCTAGACCCATCTCAAACATATTTACAGTAAACAAGAAGCACCTGACCACAGGGTGCACTGCGAGAGTCTGAAAACCTCTGTAATTGAGAGGTTTTAGTTTTGGAGAATATTAAAATTGGGAAATTGGGGAAACACTGTGGGTGAAAAGGAATCTGATTAATTCCATTATGTGTATTTAATCAAACCATCTCTCTGGAAGCCTCATCACATCCAAAGCCAGAGAAATTACGACTTGAACAGCAGATTAAATGCTTTCTTTATTGAATTGATTCATAACTGAGCCATTTTATTAGCTGCGCATAATAACCCTCGACTGTAATAACTCGTTGATGAGGCGTGAAGCAGCGTTTGTATGGCACCATGGTGACTCATAATGTTCAGTGTGATGGTCTCTATCCAGTAAGTGTTGTGTTGTGTAGCTGTCTTGTCGGTGAACTGTGCTCAGACCAGGTTTGGTTTAGTTCTCAGGCTGCTGAAGGGGCGTTCGCTCATGTACAGGAGTCACCTTGGAGGCTGGAGGTTGTTCAAATGTTTGGCACAAATTATTAACAGTTTTATTTTTCATGCATATCAGTGTTTCACAGTGTAAGCATACTTGACAAATATTCACTGCAACCCAAGGTCTGTTCATGTTAATGACCTCCGTGACAGGAACTCTTATGGTAGGGTGAATATAAAACACAACTACTGCCAGGTCCAGATGGTCCCTGTGTCATATTGGCCCTTATAGAGTTAGTAGAGTCCAAGAAGAGAATATAATGTATGATTTGCTTATTAAAAACAGAAAGAAAATCTCTATTTTGTGAACTTGAATAACAGCAAGTTTATGTTTTCGTTCTTTATCGGTGAGTTTTCAAGGTGTTAATAGCTCTGCTAAACCCGCTATTGTGACGTGCACATTTATCACTGATTCGTAGCGGACGAGATTTACACATTTTGCTTTGAAACATTCTGCCAACGCTGAGCTGCTCTGGTCGATCACGTGCCAAACTGCGTCTTGGTTTCTGAGGCTGTCCCCAACAAATACTGCAAATAAATGCAGGCTGCACAAGGAAGCCGTGACCCAAATATAAAGCAATAATGTCCCAGTGATCTGATCATTGACGCAGAAATAGAACATTAGACATTTTATTGTATACAGTATTTTTTTTATTTTTGAAGGCGCCGACAGGATGGAACTATTATCCATACAGATGCAGATTAGTGTTGTAGCAGCCACTTCACAAAACCAATTAGCTCTTTATTAAATAAATCATATACCAAGATAAATAGACTGCATATACTAGGTAGCATAGTAGTATAAAATTATAAGTGGTGAAATTTAAAAAATACAGCTAAAAAAAGGTTATGTGCGTCTATTTCCGCATCACCAGCCTTTGAAAACTGTCGCAGTGATGCTGCAACGCTTGCACGCCGACTGCAGAGACCAAAATGTGTCTGTGATGGAAAGAGTCACTCTTTTACTTTCACTTTTTAATTTGCTTGCCGGGAAATTCAGTCCTTTTAACCTGTGGGCCTGGTTTTGTTCTTGTCACAGAAACGACCTGCAGTTCAGACTAACTGTCAGATTCACAGTCAACCTCCCCCACCATGTTTCATCCTCTTCAGTCACCACTTCCTCTTAGGCAGTGACTTGCTGTACGACTTGTGCTGAAAGCAGAACAGAAACATTAATGTCTTCGTGACCTTCGGCGTCAAAGTGAAACTGTCCTTTAAGGGTCCTTCATCATTATTTGAGTAATAGGCTGCTCTTCTGTACATCTACATCAAACTGCAGAGGAAAGATACAGACTTCTGTAAATGATGAATTTTAAAGCCCTTTGTCGGCACCCCTTCTTAAAACCAGTTCCATAATCACAGGATCAAAACACAACACGCAACATTTCACATGAGGCGACGCTCCACTTTAAACTTTTTTTGTGTCTCTGCACTCAAGGAAAATGACAAGTTGGTTCATTCCAGTATTTTCTGACTTCCCTGTGACCTGAAAACAGTTTGCAAACATTTGTTTTCATCTTTAGAAAAAGGCTTGATTTACTCGAACAGCAGGAAAAAGTTATTTTTGTTGCTGCCTTTTTCCAGTGGCCAGTTAATGCACATTTGGTTCAACAGTACATGTGGGATTGAGTCAACCACAAATGTGACTCACTGATGTATTTTCTTATTAGTTTTTGCACTGGGTGACGCAGAGAAACAGAACATATCCAGCTTTGGATTCACAAACAACACTTGAGATCAAGATTCATTCGTGTTTGGTTTTGGCCTTTTGATGGGAGTTGGTAACAAGAAGAAAAGTACAGAATAAGAAAATGACACAATACCACCATTATAAAAAATGTGAGATAATATATGCAGACAACAATAGATTCATCTTAATCCTTACTCTGGTGTACAACACTTACAGATCTGTTTGTCCCTGGAACCACAGTCTAATCCAACAAATCTGAGGGAAATCCGTTATTCTGAATTTAGAGTTTCAAGATTTGCAGAAATTGTTATTTGTTGCCTTATTTCTAAAATGTGCTGTGGAAGTAAATGTGACAAATCTGCAGCAGATCCTCACATCTGCTGATCTGGAACCAGTTCATCATCGAAATGAATCAAATTATTAATTATAATTATTATTATAATTATTAAATCATTAAGTGGTACTAATCTATTACAGCTTTCTCAAGTTGATATTTAGCTCGTGAAAAAACATTTAAAAGTGACGTATAGTTTTGCGAAATTCATGCCAACTAATAAACAAGTAGGACTGGAAAAACATACCTTTGACATTGAAGACTGTAACATGATCCAAAGCTACAGCGCCATGAAAAGCCAAACCTCAGAAATCACCACAAGAGCTGAATCCACACATACTCTGACAGCAAAATGCTACTAGTCGTGTCAGGACTTTTATATCACATCGCCTTACCTTGTGTTTAGTTTATGGTTTTATTTTGTCACTGAATGTACATCAGGCTCAGCTGTTAGGCACAGTTAGTTCTTCGATGGCCATAGTAAAGTTGTCTTTATCACCAAAGAGATAATTTAAGCTAAAACCTTATCTGAGAGTTATAAACCATCCAAGTTTTGTCTTGGTGGTTTTATTTTGGACTTTTTAAAATTGTGTTTGCACCAGCTTTGCTTCTGCAGACCCACATCTGCGTACCATCATTCCCACAGTGTGCTCTCCGGTCGCTGCTGAGGGGTAAACACTGCCCTCTTTGTCGACGTGCAAACAAAGGCGGCGGTGACGTAATGACGAGAAGGAGGAAGTGTGGAGGATGGGATCTAGCTGCAACGCTCCATTCCCTCGCCTTTTACTGCAAGTCACATGACTGGTGTCTCGTCGTTCTTTCACAAACTGTACATTAGTGTGAATAGTTTTCATGATCAAACATGCCGTCTCAAGACGAAGAAGAGCCTCTCAGAAAATCACTCGAGCCAGAGTGGAGAGGAAAGCGGTGTGAATATGTAGGAACAGCTGTGAGCTCTTGACTGTTTCAGGACAGAGGAACATTTTCAATGTCATTGTTAAGTCAGTCTGTTGTGAAGACCTGAGTAAAGTCAGTGTGTACAGGTTTGTCTGAGATTAAATACATGATGTAAACACCCACAAGACACCAAAAATAATGATGTTGCCTAGATTTTATCTTTAAGCATGCTTCATGCATGCAGATAACTTTCAGCTGGTACACATTATCTGGGTTTATTAAGATAAAAGTAATAGTTTGAGAGCTAGACCACAAGAATTTTTTGTTTCTGCACGTTTGCAGTTGGTCTAGAATTTGTGGTGTAAATGCAGCGTCAACCGTTTTTGACATCTTATGTTCCTCTTTGGCCACACTATTGAGAGTGGGCAGGCCAGTGCAGTATGGATTAATTATTGCAACTATATAATTGTTATTGTTTACTTCTGTGCAGACTTCACATACTGAGGATAGGAGTCGATACTGGTGTGCAAACCGTTTCCCTGTCTGAGCAGATTTAAATTTTCACTCCTGTCGATAAATATTCAGTTTTTGTCCTTCATCAAATAACCTGTGAGGCTGTTATTTACACAGGAATTTCAGACTTTGGTTTTCCAGTTTTAATAAGCGTACAGTAAATTATCTAAATGATGGGAGTGACTTTTGGATTGTTGACTGTAACTGGTGTGACTGACTCAATATCACAAACGTTTGTAAGATTCTCAAAGAGTCCATGTGTGGCCCAGACATGTGATGTTTGTGTTGCAGGCACGGGCAGCGGCTCCCTGTCCCACGCCATCCTGCGGACCATCGCCCCCACGGGTCATCTGCACACGGTGGAGTTTCACCAGCAGCGGGCGGAGAAGGTGGCTGAGGAATTCAAGGAGCATCGCGTGGGTCACCTGGTCACCGTCAGGAACCAGGACGTGTGCAAGGATGGGTTTGGAGTGACAGGGGTGGCAGACGCTGTCTTCCTGGACATCCCGAGCCCCTGGGAGGCCGTGGGGCACGCCAAGGCTGCCATGAAGAAACAAGGTAAGGCAAACCTGTGTGTGGTGTGATGTTGTTTAACTACAGTGTGATTGATGAACCGCAGTTGATGCGAACAAAGGCTAAAACAAAGGTTGCAGCGCTGTGACAGAGGTGCAGTGTATAGTGACGTAATGTCGTGGCTGTCTGTGGGAAAGACGGTTCCAAAGTTGAACCAACTCTGACCCAGCACTAGCACCAGCCCAGAACTAGCACCAAGTTTGTGTTGGTCAACAAGTGGTTAGTTTAGTGAACTGTGTTATAGATCATCTAAACGTTGAAATAGACTATTTAAACTTTAACCTGTTGAATGAAAGCCGCCTGTAGGCCTAGCTACAGGTTAAAAGGACAGACTGTGATAACCACTTGGGTTTTCTGTTTGTACATGTGCTGAATGTGTGTTAATGGCTGCAGACAAAGAGTCACCACCACCTGATAATGACTCTTCTGTGACTAAGACTGAGGACTTTTTAAGATACCAGCCAGGAAATTTACTTCCCTCCAACTTCTACCTTGTTCTGAACTCCTGCAGCGCTCATTAACTGTGCTCTTGTGTTAGTTCCTGGTCACAGGAGAACACTATAAAGTCAGCCGCGTGTTGCAGTCTCTCTGACAACCAGGACAAGCTGCATGTCCAGGCAGGTTTGAAGCTCACTGAGGTAAAGTAGGATTATGTTCGTTTTAGGTAGAGCACCTAGCAACTGAACCTTTTGCTCCTGCACCTTTGTCTCAGGCTGTAAAACTCTGCAGAAAGTGTTTACTCCAAACATGAGACCTGCACCATTAAGATATTAAATGCATCAAATAACCATGTGGATACCAGGAAACTGGTGATGAAAACAAAACCACAACCTATAGGGAACAGCACACGAACACATTGTTGACATTTAATACTTTAATATTGGTTTGGAATTACTTTGAGTGTCCACAAGCTGTGTAGTAAGGATGTGTAATATATATCCTCTAACACAGTATTTTCTTTGTAGTTTTAACAATGTGCCAGCTGACGTTATTAAGTATTTCACTCAAAAACTACATGCTGACATTCTGTTAACAGTTGCGCATGTTCGTTGATTGCACGCAGTTCCATAGTCTGCCTGCGTCTAAACCAACATGACCGAAGTTAAAAATGAGAGAACAAGTCCACCAGCCTCGCAACCTACAGATTTGATACCTCAACCAGGATCAACCTCCCAAGCATGAACCTTCATGCTGAGGAGGTTGATCCTGGTTCGGCTGGATCCTGGTTCAGCTGTGAAAAGACAGATGTTGCCCAAAAGACGACCAACTTGATTCACGAACGTTAGCAACCCCTCATGTCCACCACCGTGTCTCTAGGTAGCAATTAATAACCTATTATTGAGGGATATTAGATTTTTGCTTGTCTTGCACCTGACTTGTCATTTTGGATAAAAGCATCCACCCAATAACTAAATGTAAATGCTCCTTCAAATTCAGCACCAAATGCAAATTTTTATGACAGGGTGTGATGACAGAAACTGTAGCTGAGGCTGTCGCAGGAAGCGTACATGTCTCCAAATTAGGAGAAATGGCTTTCACACAGTTCACACATGCAGTGTTTTATTTATATTATCTGTGTCTATAGCAGACTTATTATGCTAAACCCTTTTCTGCACACCGAACATGTAGCACACACTTCACAAGGTTAATACAGTGAAGTCACTCAGCAAAATGTCCAAAGTGTCGTTTCCTGTGGCATGTTGAGTGGCTTATTACACGGACCTCTTAGCTTTTATTCTTCACGGTATATTGTGCATCTTTTTGAATCATAGTTGAAACCCACTCTAGAGCTGATTTCACACATGCAACATGTACTTTACCATGCAAGTCCCCTAGTACAAAGTCTGTGTGAGCTTAGGTGCGAACAGAGCGTTTTAAGTATTCACAAGCTGGTGTGTTTTCACTTTCAGTCGATCTGCACAACACAGCACCATAAAATACAGGAAATGTTTATCATGCTTTCTGTTGCTGTATTGCACTTCTCTCCCCCCTGATGCTTCAATGCGCTGTAAACAAAACACAGCTGATTTCCGCGGTGAACCTTTTGTTCCACATCGTGCCTCATCCACTCTCTACACAGAGACCCTTGCTCACCGACATCAAATGAGCTATTTTCCTATTGCAAGAACACATTTCAGAGTATGTACAGGTAGGTGGTTCATGTGTGAGAGTGAAACTCTGTGTAAAGTCCGGACCTGAAGCACATTTTAGGAAACATACATTTTCTAACCTAAGTAATTTTCTTCATTGTTTTGCAATGAGTACAATTAAAAGTCGTCAATAATTTCACACCACGGTGGTTGAAAGGAAGATAAAATACTACCACCACATCCACCTCCTCAAATCAAATTGTGCAATTAACAGTCTCAGTCTTAGACAAGGCATCGACTCGTCACTGTTCAGATGCACAGGTTCGACTCTAGAGCTAATATTCCTGAGGCACATACTCTAAATGTAACTTGATTTTTTTATAATGTAAGCTCCAGCATGAAGAGGAATGCAGGAGGAGCAAAGATTCTGCTCTGCGACTCCCTGCCACCTCCTCTCTGACTCCCTTTTATGGTGCCCCTGCTTCATATTCCTTCCATGTTGCTTACACACAAACACACTCTCACACACAGATAAATAGAGTGCAGCCATCGTCAAAGCCTTCCCATAACCATACAGGGTTATGCTGCAGAAAGAGAGCTGGTGAATGTGACTCCATAAGGAATGCTCTCCGACTGGAAGTTTTCTCCAGAGAGCCGGAGCCAAGCTGAGCCCCGTGCCCCAGAGCGCTTCAACAGCCAAACAAAAGATTAAAAAAAGTGAAATCAATCTGGCGCATCTGAAGTGTCGTGTTCATTGTGAGCGGTTTGCATAAAATCCCTTCGTTCAGCCACAGTGTGAACTAGAAACAACAGGTCACAGACACGTCGTGCACAGCCGACGTTCATGAACTTGTTCGTTTGTCTGCACCAGCACACAGCTCATGGAGGCAGCTGTGACACTTGAAATTACTTACAAATGAGTTGCATCCAGACGTTTTAAACACTTGTACTTGGACACACGATACACTGTGATGTGTCGAATCGTCTTGTTTCTTCAATATCAGAGTAGCACAGTAAAAGTAGTGTGTACGTGCTTGGGTATACTGTGAACGGGAACCACTAATAAGGAATTGGGCATATTTTTAATAGTAATGATTGGCCAAATGTAAATAAACAAATATGAGCTCTATCATTGTTATAATTTTAGTTTACATCCCTCAGAGTCTCATGGGGAATGGCTCTGGTCTTTCCTCCGGCTGCAGAGAGCTGGTTTACTGCAGTGGACACAGCATAAGACGAGGCCCAGTAACATATTTCTGTTTTTTTTCTTTTTTTTTTTCTCTCCAAGTTGTAATTCTTGTAATGTTTTGGCCTGCGGCCCGGCTCTCCGTTTAGCTGCTCTCTAAATCCTAACAAAATTAACCCTCCCTCTCTGCTCACTCAGACTTAGGCTGGGAGTCTTATTATGTAAGCATGAAGCAGACCAGCTCCACAAACACGAACACTCACAAACCCTGAGCTTTACCATCACGAATAATACTTTTATGCACAAATGGATGGTATTTGTGGGCATATGATATATGAGCCTATTCATAACAGTTGGAGACGTCCTTGTATAACCATTAACCCAACCCCCCTCCTCCCTGTGTGTTCGTCCTGGTTGCTAGGACAGAACTGAGTTGTGTTTATGGGCGTCTGCAGGGAGAACACTGGTCTTCTTAGCCGGAGGAACGACTCATGTCTGAAACATCTCCTGTAAAGGCTGCCCTCTGCAGACGTTCCTGATTCCACTGACTAACTTGAGGGTTGGCGAGGATGGAAAGTCTTCCATCAAACTGTTTGTTTTTCATTAACACTGCAGCTTATTCCTGTGCCAGATGTTGAAAAGTGGAATTAAATGGACAGATTGCAGCACATCTGGAAGCTCAGTGGGCGACACATTTGCTCCTTGTGGTGAAATTGTGTCGGGTTGTGGTCATTACATTCGTTTCACCTTGATCGTTGAGGATCTGCATCATGCATTCGTGTATTTCTGCTGTGCAGCCATATTTTAATTAAACCTCAATAAGCAGCTTGTGAAGTTTGCTTAAAGAGCAGAAAAGACACTGGATCTTGTTTCATTAAAGTTGTTTCTACAAATATAAAACAAATTAAATAAAATAGTTTTCTATACTAGAAACTCGCCACATCCACTTGGTGTTTAACACAGTATGAAGCCTGTGTCCAGCTCTTTAACATAGATGTATAATGAGAAATACAGCCACACCCTGTACACTGTGTATCATATCCTGTTTTTTAGTGAGGCATCAGTTAGAGTGAACAAAGGACTCGGTTATTAGGGGAATTAAGCCTGATTGTATTATTAACAGCATGTTTAGGGAAGTCTGTAGAAAGCTAGCAAGCTGTCGGTTTTGAAATACAATCTGCCCCGTTCGTGATGCTAATTCTGATTGTAAATAAAGCATTTGTAAGGACGGGAATAAAGTTATATTAAGTTAATGTTAGCTACAGATCTGACGAATGAACACAACAACAACCACAACATTAAAACAAGCTGGTGTCAATGTAGCAGATGATCAGTGTTCGTAATAGTTCCCAACTTATGTTTAATGCACCACAAACATAAAATCATTTTTTTTGTTAAGTTTAGGAAATCAATTGGTAACATGAAAATTATTTTTAGATTAATTGAAACTGCATATTGTCGGAAACAATATTATCACGTATGATCACTTAAATGAATTGTAGAGAGCCACATTGAACAGAAAGTGTTTTTAAACGAGGCTCACTCTTGCCACCAATCAGAAGTTCAACAATTTCAATTTCTATGTTATTAAATTTAGCAGCTTTTCATCAATTCTAAGTTGATGACCAGTACCTAAGGGCTGTGCAGGCCGTGGCAGTGTTTAGCACATGGTAGAAGAGTAGAGGAGCAGGGAGAGGGAGGGCTGGTAGGAGTGTATTGATTTGAGCCTCGTGCTAGCGCTAGCTTAATCTGCATATTGAAGTCTAAAATTGTTTGTGGACCTACATCAACAACCTTCATTCAGTGATGACCTTCAAACACCCATTTAAAACGCCTCCCTCTATGATATGATACGTCTCAACCAAGTTAGACTCCGCATCCTCCTCCACGGTTGCATAACTCTAATAATGCACTTTCATCTCATGAAGACTAGACATGTCATCACGTTCATAGTTCTTCTTAAATCATTTTCCAGCTTTGTAGTAGAAAATATGTAGGAACTCAATCCAGCTTCTTCTTCTTCTTCTTCTTTTTTTTTTTTCACTCCTCGGGTCAGTCGGTGAGGTTTTCTTGGCTCGTTGCTCCAACGTCCCGCCGAGATCACCACAGGGTTTCATTTAGAGACGAGAGTCTGCGGCTGGGAGGTGATCTTTGTTTATTAGAGCAGCGGCTCATCCCCTGATGAGCCACAAACCACGGCCTGGAGCCTGGCAGGTCACAGGACAGCTTTGATGAAGAAAAACGATGCTGGAAAGTCCTGCTGAGTTTAGGAAATGGTAAAGTTTCTAGAGTCTGTATTAGTTATTATTAGAAACCCTGTTTTTTTTATCTTTATTACCGTTTATTGAGTGTTATTTGAGTACACACAAAGAAAACACTGAAAATACACCACTATTTCTTCATAATTCACTTGGCTGGAATCGTGATGCAAAGATGGTAAACTGTGTGACCTTTGAGTTTTCTTACTGATAAATGTACTGCCTCAGTGTAAAATCACAAACAGGCCAGATAGTTGTCAAACACAACCGATTCTACTGACACATACAAATTGATTTGGTCCCACTAGGAGCATGTGTCTGGCTACATCAAAAAAACTGAACTGCAAGTAGAGTTTACAGGCAAAAAAAATAAATAAATAAACAGTGTAAAAACCAACACTCATAAACTGGGGACAGAAAACAGAACCTGTTAGTCTCTGGGAATGAGTTTGAGTATGAATACTCATATTTGAATACTTTCTGACACTGTATATGAATAAAAGTAATTACTAATTATGTAGTTGTTTTTTTTTTTTTTTTTTTAACCATTAAAATATGA
>OMLM01016806.1:72130-87493 GCA_900302695.1 Helostoma temminkii | reverse complement strand
TTACCATTAAAATATGACAATTATCATAAAAGTGTAGAGGCTTTTGTTGGAGGTTTTTATTGTTCAGGTTTCAGGACAAGATTGTTTTCTGATTGTAATGACATTGGCAAGAAATAACTGGTTTCATTTCTGGTTTTATTGATTGGACCCCGGGTTTGCCAACACCTAATGGCTCCACGGTGGCTCTCGAGGATTATCAGTCAGTTTGTGTCTGTCTGAGGTTGTAAATATGACACAGAAGTTTTCGGGTCCAGTTCTAACACCTGACAGTTTAGTAAACACCTACTGTAGCTGCAGGTGCCTTTTACAAGCAAGACGTGCCTCATATAGGAGGTTGTTGATTATACCAGTGCTGTGCTAAAATCTCATGAACGTCCATCTTCGTAGGTGGTATACGTCAGTGACTGCGTTTACATGCAGTTGAGAAATCAGATTACTCTGGGGAGAAAACGGGTTTCTTGGGTAATCTGGGAATTATTTTACATGGGAGTTTAGTAACCTGGAAATACGCATATTCATGCAGCAGAAGAGTGATCTGATTTCTCCCCTGACTTGGGCTTATTTTGGAAGCATAATTCACAGATTTTAAGTGTACAGCACATAACAGACTGATACTAGGTGTATTCTTTCTTTCTTTCGCTCTCTCTTTTTTCTTTACTGATGTGACAGTGTCGGGGAACTGAAAGCGCTTAGAGAGGCATGCAGACAGACCAGAGCTCCATTTCACAGCACAAACTAACTGAACTAAAGAAGTACGATGAGAAAAGTCACTTCTTTAGACATCTTTGTCTTAGTTTCACTTATAATTGGTCTTTGGACAGACTTGATTAAAAGATGAGGGACTGTCATGGCCCATGTGATGAGTTTCCCCATTCTTTCATAGGTTTGTGGACATTTCATTCATGTTTACATCCAGCTGATTAGTAATCTGATCTCCTCTTCCTTGGGCTTATTTTGGAAGTGGGTTCACAGGTGTGAACTGTTTAGAGACAGAGGAGACTCGTAGGTTTTGTTTTTTTGTTTTTATTTATTTTTCTTGGGTGTGTGTGTCAGAGTCGGAGGAGCTGACTGAGTGAGAGACAGACCAGCGCTCCTTTTAATGCACAAACTGACTGAATTAAAGAAATACCCAGTGAAAAGTGACTTATTTAGGCGTGTAATGATTCCCTTCATTCCTCTCGCTCCCTTCAGCTGATAGAGATGTCGGCAGCCTTGTTATGCACATGCGCTCTTGTAGAACCTTGTTATGCAAGACTACAAACATGTTCTTGCACGAGGCCCATAATATTTACTGTTGTCTCTCTGTCTTCTCTCTCTCTCCAGGAGGTCGGGTGTGTTCGTTCTCTCCGTGTATTGAGCAGGTCCAGAGGACATGTGAGGCACTGGCGGATCAGGGGTTCCAGGAGATCAGCACCGTGGAGGTTTTGTTGAGAGTCCACGACGTTCGAACCGTCTCTCTGCCTTTGCCCGACTTCGGCCCTGAGCCCTCTGATCAGACCGACGCCAAAAAGGAGGCGCCTCCCACCTCTGGTCCAAATCACGCCTCCGTCACTTTGAAGACCACCACACCTCCCAGAGAAATGCCAGGTCACACAGGGTACCTCACGTTCGCTACCAAACCAAGGACCTAAAGCTCAGAAACGGATTTTCCCTAACGTGGTTTATAATCCACACTTTGTACCTCACTCTGGACTATTTTCCATCTAAGTTAATACAGCTGTGATAATCCAGCAGGTACCAGCTTCCTCCAGGTCCCGGCTGACATTGCAGTGCCAAGTGGATTTACAGTTCTGTGTTACATAATTTTGTGCTCCCGTCACTTGGCGCCGGTTTGTTGCTTGCATCAAGCGAGAGTGAAAATCAAGTCGATTCATTTCAGAAAAACACACTTTTATAAAAATCAGTTTTAATTAATGCTTCAGTCTGTGAGGGAAGATGTTTTATTTACCGTTTGTTGCACTTTTGTATTCAAGTAAATACAATAAATGTGTGAAGTTTCCATTATTTATCACGGCATTAACTGAAAGCAAACGTAAACAGTCGAGTGTATGAAAAACCAATTAAAATATTGATTATCTGCTGTATCAGATCAACAATAGATAAATGTTTTATTTAGAGCCTTTTATTTATCTAACATCTTCTGGAGCCTTCATCTGACTGACACACTCCACATTAGCAAACCCGTGTATAATATGTTCACTATACAATACATAAGCCATGTTTAAAGCTAGGATATGCAGTTTAATCTGAATGATAATGTTTAACAGCAGGGTTTACTGAGAGAATATGGTCACAGTAATGTTATGTGTTGATGTAGATGCTATTAGATTATTAACTTTTTATCTTTTGGTTGACAGCACAGTCAAGAGAGTCAGGGGTGAGGACAGCGAGGGAGAGAAGGCAGCTTCTGTTTACGTCATTCAATTTGATGCTTCACAAAGAAAGTCACATTCCTCATTTACTAGGTATTTTGCGTGATCTTTGCAAACTAAGTGATGTGACTCAATGTTAGATTAGGTTAGATAACACTTTATTAATCCCTCGATGGGGAAAGTCACGTGTTACAGCAGCAGAGCAGCAGAAATTAAACACCAGAACAGAATAAATCTAGAATATAGTCACTACAGAATAGACTGATGGCATAATCGTGATAATAAGATACACTGACGTCAGATACAGTAAATCACAAAGTGTGAGTTCATTAGCGTTAACAGCACCACTGAACCGAAAGGAGCCTTTAAGCTAAGAAATGTCGGGTCAGTCTGCAGTGATCCAGGTCACTGAGTCCGATGGCAGCAGGGCTTCGTTTGCCTGTTCGCCCTCCCCAGATGAAAACCATCCACTTACCGTGAACCAGTGAGTTCCTAAATCCACGTCTCGCTCTGGTTCTCGTCCATTTCACCGGAGAGACGTCACCTCACCATGTTATGAAGATGAGACAATCAAAGTCAATAACGACACGCAAAGAGAGGAGCTGCTTTTACTGGCTGCCACCCAACACACACCATCCTAGAACCCTTTAAGAAATGTTTTTAGCAGCTGTCTAGTCCTAGTCACATAGTTGAATAGTTCTAGTGGATATCAGGTCTAATGTGGTCAGCACAGAGCATCTGACAGAATCACAGATGTATTTGAGTTTACTGGTGTCCAAGAATCACCTCTAGATAGAACTGTGGTCATGAACTTGTCCTTTCACTACAAGGTTGAAGTTCCATCTTCAGGTAAAGCACATCTTTGCTGCTAATAAAGAAATGTCAGCAGGTTGTGCTTTCTTTATCCCCACACTGCAATAATTTATAACCTGGAGGCTTAAAGTTGTGATTAAACACGAGCTGTAGCTGCCTAAGACTGTGAATACCTGGATTTTTAAATTGACTGACAGCGCTACTCATTGTTTCAGTATGATAATAGTTAAAATATAACTTTTACACCACTCAGGTTTACTGCGCCAGCTTCATGTCACCTCTGCATGTGATCAGCTTTCTTCATGACAGTCAGCTGTGTGTTGTTGTAATGCTCACTGAAGTCTCTCTATTTCTCCTCCTCCTCTTCATACATGTTCTCTGCAGGACACTGTGACCGTAATCGTTCGTGGTTATGTAACCGACGCACGTCAACTTTGTCTCAGTGTGAATCATGTCATAAATGTGTAAAACTAGCAGAGGTCACAGGTCATCCTCAGTTATGTTGCTAGTACACGGGTGCTAACACTGGAGCAGCTTTTAAATCAGGGCCGAAGTTAAATCAGCTGCAAGTCCAGGCCAGTTGAGTCCGAGTCCACATCTGCAGCTTTAACTCTAAATGAGACTGGAAATAAAACAGGGAGACAGGAAAAACATTTTCAAGACCAGTTATTTGTTATGTTTGAGATACTGGAGATATTTTGTCTATGACTGGTAATGATTTCGATCCAAAGACAACATTTAACCCTCCTCCTCAGGTGTGGCAATGTATTTATGATGGTAATGAAGAGGCCATGTAGCCACTGATGTTACATTTCCAATAGCTGAACAGGTTTGTTTTGAAGGAAGAAGGAAAGAGGAACTAAATCTAACTTGGACTCATTCTGGTCCAATTATAGCAGGAGAACTTCAGCTCTGTCTCAAAGGGCTCATGTTTTGCTTTTTGTGGTTTACATATAGATTTTTGTGACATTACACATAATCAAAGGCCCAAAGCTTGAGGTGAATGTGAAACTGCTCCGGAGATAACCTACACCCGTGCACCAGGACACGGACCACCATCTGCCACGCCCGGCCTTGACAGCACCGTTAACACTAGCATTAGCCGCTGTCAGAAGCGCTCAGTAGAGCAGCCAACACAAGCCCAAGTAAAGATGCTGGCAGAAAAGGTTTGAACCATAAAACATGTACAGAATTTCTCCAGCTAACGCTGGGCACAGTCACGTTTAAACATTTTCAATTTTCTCAAATTTCTTATACAGCTAAGGTGAAGATTTCTGCCAGTTTGTTTCATGTTTTTATTAAAATGTGACTCCCATCAGTTAACATCCTTTCTGCTGAAGCTTTTCACCACATAAAACACAGATATCTGCTGCAGCTGAACACAGGAGCTTTAGTTATCCTCATCTCACACAGTGAACGCTGCTTTTCATTAGTGTAACTCGTGACTTGGGGCATCACATTTCCAGCTCAGATCTGGTGCAATGAGAAGAAAATCATTTCTGCTGTGCTTGATTTTGACCCTTAGAGACATTTCTGAACATTAAGTGTATTAAGGTTTTTAAGTGGAAACGTTGCTTTGCCCAGAACTTGAGTGATTTTGGACACATTTTTCCCATCATATCTAAATCAGACCTATTATCACTGTATTAACCTGTTTGCTGTAAGTCAAAGCCTCCTGCTACTTTTATAGACCTGGTTTGTGTTGTGGACGCTATCAGCTGGTTAACACAATAATCCCAGGCTTACTGTGGGTTATAAAAAGCACTGAGGTTGTTTTAGGCTCCACTGTCAGGCTGTGAATAAAGACAGTTTGTTGTGTGTGAGTGTGTATGACCAAGCAGCTCAGCCAATTTTCCACTTCTGGAGGCCACAGACCAGCCCGAGTAGCATCCGGGGTTTGGAAAATATTCAGTTCGAACATCAACATCTTGGCAACGCAGCAAACATCCACTAGAAACCTGGAGCGGATTGAAACGAGTGCGTTTTTGCGATAGAAAAGCAGATCATAAACATTTCCACTTCCACTGTTAAACAGAGCAAACAGGGAATTGGAGAAATGACTGTTTAAGTGTCTTGAGTTTTCTGGTTTGTGTTCCCACATCAACAGGCAGCGTGTGGGTGGAGGGAAGTGAGTAACGCTGCCTGTGGAGGAGGTGGGTGTTGCTCTGATTAAACCTGGATTCATCTTTGGACAGAACGAGGGAAGAGATGTGAATCTTAAAGCTGATTATTTTGATAAAGGTTAATAAATTACAAACATGCTGATAAATTTTTCAGTAATTTTCTTTACTGAAAACGAATATGTATTAAATGTTCTCAGTTTTGACTCAACACAGCTGATATTTGCTCACACATGATGCAGTTGGATGAAGCATGATGTTTCTCTGCTGCCGCCACATTAAATCAATTCTTTCTCTGGTCAGTTTCCAGAAAACCAGTTCATGTACAGTCATGGCCAAAAGTACCGACACCCTTCAGTTCTGTCAGAAAATTGTTTTTTTTTGTTTGCACTGGAACAACACACAAAAAAAAAACAAGAAAAGTCAAACTTGATAAAAATTCACACAGAACTCCAAACTGTACTGGACAAAATCATTGGCACCTTGTTAAAATAGTAAGAAAAATTCCTTCTCAAGCATGTGATGCTCCTGTAATTCGTATTTAGACACACCTGTGGCAGGTAACAGGTGTGGGCAATATAGTAATCACACAAGTTAAAATGGAGAAAAGTTGATTCAGTCTTTGTGTTGTGTGTCGCACTGAGCATGGAGAAAAGAAAGAAGAGTTTTCTGTGGATCCGAGAGAAAAATTTCTCAAAGCTACAGGTCCATCTCCGGAGATCTTAATGATCCTCTGTCCACTGTGGCAAATCATCAAGAGGTTTACAGCCCATTGCTCTGGAGCTGACCTCGCTGGACGCGGACGGAAGAGCAAAACTCATGGAAAATTACAACGGTGGATTGTTGGAATGGTTCATAAACAACTCAATTAACTTCCAAACAAATTCAAGCTGATTTGCAGACACAGAGAACAACAGTGTCCCTACAGTCACAGGTTCAAAGATGTAAGAAATTCAGTCATGGTTACAGGAAGCGATTGATTTCAGTTATTTTTTCCAAGGGGGGTGATGCCAAATATTATGTTAAGGGTGCCAATAATTTAGTCCAGTGCATTTTTGAGCTCTGTGTGAATTTTTATCAAGTTTGACTTTTCTTCTCAGTTTTTTTATTTTTATATTGTTCCAGCGCAAACTAAAACAATAAGCATGTGAGAACCAAAACATTTGCAACTGGAACAGTTGTTTTCTGACAGAACTGTTAAGATGCTGATATTTTTGGACACGACTGTAACTGAGCTGAAGTAACGCTTGTGCACACAGAGAATCCTCAGCTCCGGAGGCCTAATCTGCCTCATCGAGACTTGGAATAGCAGCTGTGAGCTGTTGGAAATCCTCTGGTTTAAGCAGCTTGTCTCCTGCCCTCCTGAGCCCCCAGGCCTGAAACCACGATACCAGGGAGAGATGAGCGAGCACGAGACTGGACGGCACACGACAGGATCACCAAGAAGCGGCAGGGTGGTAGGTTGTTTCTGTAGTTTTGTCTGCACCATCTCAGATCTGTAGACTCCACTTTAATCCTGATGGGACTAAGAGACAACGAGAGGCTATTATGAGATTAGAGACTGAAAACAGACTTGCAGGGTAACGGGTGACTGATGGTTGGTGGACTAGAGCTTTAAGACACTGGCCACACACGCCTGGATCTGGTTCAGTTGCTCCTGTCTCTCCTCAGTGGCTCCTCCAACCTGTGCGCCAAATCTCAAACGTATGAAAATAACAAAAGCCAAAAAAATCTTTAAGCAACAGTTTGATTTTTCTCAGTGTAATTAATAATAAAGTGTATTTTACAACTTCTTAAATGGAAAACCTTTTAATTTCTAAAGTAAGTAAAGATGTGAGATATATGTAAAAATACTCAGTTCAGAGTTAAAGTACAAAGAAACGTAACAAGAAAATACAAGTACCTCATGATGGTGCTTGAGTACAATACTTGAGTAATGAATGTCTACCACTGTTGTACAGAATATGCAAAAAAAAACAGCACAAGGACGTTTGGTCACGGCATCATTTCTCCCTCTTTCCACGCACCATAGCCAGTCAAGGCAGATGGCCGCCCACCCTGAGCCTGGTTCTGTTGGAGGGTATAAATCTAACAAAACTCTTTTCAGAAATCACGG
This sequence comes from Helostoma temminkii, assembly GCA_900302695.1. Lineage (NCBI taxonomy): Eukaryota > Metazoa > Chordata > Actinopteri > Anabantiformes > Helostomatidae > Helostoma > Helostoma temminkii. Next base: position 80,072 of record OMLM01016806.1, on the reverse strand, counting down.
ACACAGCCAGAGGTTTAAAGTGCACACACTCAAAAGTCAAGTAAAAGTGCAAGTTATTGCCAAGAAGAATACTCCACTACAGTAGCCCTTAATTTTTCTACTCAGCTAAAAGTACTAAAGTACACACAAAAGTTTACTGCAAAGTAAAATTACTGCACTGAAAAAGTAGTGACATTAACCCTGCTACTACATTGTTCTGTAGTGACTGATATCAGTGCTTTAGTACTTTATGAAGTAATATAAGAATCTAAACCTGCACAAAGTAACTAGTAACTAATGCTGTTACAGTAAATGTAGTGGAGTAAAATGAGAGGTTCTAGTAACTTAAAATTGATTACAGTACTTGAGTAAATGTACTTAGATACTTACCACCTTTACATACCAAACATTTGTTGTATCATTCAGCAATAATTACAACAGAGGACTGTTGAGTAGTGAAATCCAATAATAACTAATAAAGGAGAAAGAAACTCTCTTCAAACTAGAGCAGGTGATGATGATGATGATGTTGATGATGTCCTGACTCGGACTGACCCAAACCTGCTGAGGATAATAAAACATAAAAACGTGACCCAGTGTCAGGGACACTCGTTTCCATCGTGCAGAATTAAAAGCCACGGGCTTCTTCTGATCCAATTACTGAGTGAAATATTGATGAAGCTTGTTTGAATCTGTTCCAGTCGTGAATTACAATCGATCGGTTCTGGGAAGCTGACGTTGATTTAACAGAAGACGACACATTAACAAGCCTGTGGCGTCTGTTTGTCAACTTTATTTATTTATTGGTAGAGATAGAACTTCACTGTTAATGCTTTTGAAAGATGAATAATTTATGAATTTTCCATTTAACAGAGCCACAGCGGCAACTAGTGAGTATTTTTATTTTCCAGTTAACTGCTTAAAACAGAAGTGAAGTGGTGTGTGAATCTCCTATTGAATGTCTCCTAAGACAGTAACTAATGAATAGTAGGAAAATGCAAATAAAGGTTTATTCCACTGTTTTTCTCTCTCTGGGAACGAGAGTGATGCAGCTTGAACTGGGGACGGTCGTTTTAAACACTGAGGTGTGGGGTCAGGCTCTAAGCAGGACAACAGCAGACAGCGGGGCTCCTCTTCATCTAATGGATGAACTGGTTGGCAGCAGTCCACCAATGAGAATGGGCACGCAACACTGGGGACCATTATGAGCCTGGGAAAACTGGATTGTTGTGTATGTTTGACCGCAGTTTTCTCACAGTAAAACATGAAGCGCAGCACAGGCCTGATTAGTCCTGTGTGTACTTTTACCCTCATATTCAGTACTTCTGAGCAGCACATATAATAAGTAACAGACGTTAAAGAATTTGTCAATAAAGCTTTTATTTTTACATTTTTTTTGTAAATCATAACATTGTCCATTGCTGAGGTGTTTCTCATTCTAGCAGAAAGTGTCCTTATAACTACACTATTATGTCAGTGATTGTAAATAACTTATTCTTCCAGAATTCAAAAGCTTGATACTTAATCCTAATTAAAACTTGTAGACATCTTGGTCTTAGTCAAGAGCTTGTTGAGCTCAACTGGATCTACCTGCTTGAATAAGTTGTTATATAAAATAAAACTAACTAACATACACAGCAGCCCTCAGCTAAAAGATGACCATCGATAACTGGATGCATATGATTGTTATAGTTATATGAAGCACACACTAATGTACATGTACACCGATTAGTTATAACACTTTGTGGTACGATCACAAGAATGTTAATGTAGGGAAAATACATTAATTGATGATAAAGTCGCCATGGAGAAAAAAAAAATTTGTTGAATTTCATCTTTCATGTTTTATAGTTCATGTATCACATAACATAACTCATCCATAGTAAATATAAATGTATCATTTCAAGACAACAAACTAAGGTTTGTGTAAGGTTTTTGTGTCAGAATTGTAGAAATAAGCAAATCATATTTTTGGGAAAGACACAAGATTAAGTAGTTAACAGTAAAAAGCATGGAGAGAGTTGCATAAGGTATTTTTATATAATGATAATAATGATAATAATGATAATAATGATAATAACGACATTCTTGTTGCTGCATAGCTGCACATAGAGGACGGCTGTTCCGGTTCCTGTCCCGAAGTCTTGTGAAGTCCGGATTTAAGTTTACTATGGCAACAGAACATTGTTTTTGTCAAAAACCACTCACCACTTTATTAAAAGCGCCACAAACATGAAATCACAATTCACCACAAATATGAATACTTCCAGTGGTGTAGGCCTACAGCACTGGGATAAACTGGGTATTTACCAAAAAGTACCACTTCTTTATTCAAGTTCAGGGACTAAAGTAAAAACTTTACTGTAAATGTTTTTATCCTTTATGTAAAGGAAGTTTACTTTTAAGTTTTAAGGCTTGAATCCTGATGTTTGTCTTCTGATCTGAGCTGTAGCTCAGATTTGTGCCTCACAAATGACCTTTCTGCAGAAATCTAATACATGTGGTTTAATCCATGAACAGATTCCAGGTGAGGACAACTTTAAAAGCTTCATCTTTGAGAAGTTAGTTTGAAAAACCATTTAATTCCTTCAAACAAAAGCAACATGCACTTTTGAAACCGACAAATATATAATTCTATCACTAAAGCTGCAGCTGATTTAACCAATTTATGTGTTAATCCTTCATTATTTATTAGTTAATATATTCTGTGTTAGAATCTGAATTGTTGAGTAAAAGTAGCACGAAATACTTCTTCAAAACTATACTTATAGTAAGTACGCTCCACTTCTGGTCCACAGTAGTGCTTCAAACAGGATGTGTGTGAGTCCAGAGGCAGATCTGCTCTGTAAGTCTTTGTATCTCTGGCTGCCTTGTGGTGAATGTGTGTAATCGGTGGTGATTTCTCAGAGGTCAGAGGCAAAGCTTTGTTCTGCTCTGCTCTGACGTCACCGACCCGTCAGCTGAGTCTTTGTTTTAGCTTCTGCAGCTCTGAAAATGCCTCCTGTGTCCTGCAGCTCTGCAGAGCTGCAAACCGCACACAGGATTTACAGGCGATAGCAGATTAAATATTTCTGATGCAGCCGCAGTAACATGATGAATGTCCTGTCCTCCAAAATGCTTATGTAACAACAAGCCCAGTCTCCAAGTCTAATAGTGAATGAATTTGTCCTGTATTTGCAATAAATGTAAAGGGGAAATTACTTTGTCTTTTTTGACATTTTTTTATTTTAAATTTGATTAAGAGGTTGAATTTTTTTATACAGACAGACAGATGGATCTTAAAATAAACATATTACGCTTAATGTAGAGTTTGTATTTATTCTGGGGCTCCACTGGTACAGCATTATCAGGATCTTTATGCAGCAAATCCTCTGGCCTGTGTCTTTAAGCCCACCCCAACACTCTGACACTGGTGTCAGCTGGAAGCAGAGCTGCGACAGCTAACCTAAGAAGGTGGAATGGCGTCCTCAGTTAGGGTCTCCCACTCTACTTCAGCTGGTTTAGCATTTCGAAAAAACACTTGAGAACAAAGCTGATTGTCACAGTGACAAATATCAACAAACACAATATCTGATAATGTCAGGGAGGCTGTCTGCAAGCTGAAGCTTAGAAGAAGCTGGTGATGCAGCAGGACAAAGAGCCCAAACACTACACTACAGTAAATGTACAGAACCTGTTGATATTTGTGACATTTCATGTCCAATTCATGCAGAAAGTCAGCGAAATGCATTATGTACCACTGTTTTTTCTATAACAGATGACAGTAACTACTAAGTTCTAAACAAGCACATTTGTCCAACCCAACTAGGAAGTCTGACAGCCTTTAAGAACAAAATGCTGTGCTAGGACACCTCAGAGCTGCTCTACCGCTCCAGTCAAAACAGACTTAAAGGAGAGAAACACGCATTTACAGATTTACGGCTTAATTTAGACGTGGTCTGATGCTGAGTGTTAACAAGAAAGAGACGGACATGAGCTCACAGAGACCTTTGACAAGAATGGGAAGGGATGGATGGGAGTTGACAGTAACCACCTTTCACCACCCAAATCTAAGCGGCTGATACTGAGTCAAAGTGAACACAAAGGTGTTCCAGAGAGAACAAATTCACAAGAGTGGGACGGACGGACCATGCTGTCACTGCTCCGCTATGTGTTTATGTGACATAACCGAGTGAATATGTAGATGTAGGCAAAGTGCTGCAGCTGTCAGTATCTTATCTGAACAAAGTGTAAATGTGAAGCCTGTCCCGCGTCTGCATACAAAGTACACGTAAAAGCAAATATGGTGCATGAACCCTTCTTATCTTAAAGTTTCCTGCAGAGGTGACAGTGTTGAGGGAACAGCCTGGAAGGTGACTGAGGCAGAAAGAAGACATGGCATTAACGACCATATGCTAACATGCTGCATAAATAGTGTTTTTTTTTTTTCCTGGTCATTCTCACGTCAGAACGAAACAATTGTGTATCGAATGAAAAACTTAAAACCCTGTTTTCAAACGTTCACCAACACAAAACATCTTCAAACTTACTATACACAGAACAGACAGGAGTTAAATATTTACTTTAATAGTACAGTTAAATCAAACTAGTCCAGCTGGTTACACATCCTAGACACTGTAGAATTTTAGTGTCTGTTGAATCTCTATAAATAAATGCTGCTTTAGAGGAGAACAAAATGTCTATTTAATCCAGACTCACGGGTTCTAATGCTAAACATGTTTTATTTAGCACCTTTCAGATCAAATGTAAATGCTAATTGATTGGTGGAAAGTATGTCACGGCAGATTTACACAACAGGAATGAAGTACATGATAATACATCGAGATAACAGAAAAATAAATAAAAACTAGGACTAGCATTTTTTAAAAGCCTTGTAGGAGCTTCAGTGGTCACAGTTTTACAACACAATTGAGTCTTTGCGATTGGCTGCAGGTGATCTCACGCGTTTTAGTGTCATTGAGGAAGTTAAAAGTCATAAAGGGACGATATGCGACAAGGAGCCAGTGAGCTGCGTGCTGGCTCGGTCTAATCGCTGCCTGCTGGGCTGTACACACTGATAGTGGTAGGTTACACTGAATAACTTTGTGATAAGTTTTAAAGGGCAACAGCCTCATGTTGTGCTCGTGGTAACTGAACTTTCATGCGCTCACACTCGCTCACTCACACTGTGACCTTTTCGTTCAGTTTGATTCTCACACACATTGATGTAGAATTAGGTTTGTTAAATAAGAGAATTTCCAGTCTTTACTTTGAAAGTGTAATTGCTTAAATAAACCTTAACTTATGTGCCTAAACCTCCTGATAATTCATGTAAAGACACGTGATACACACCAGTTTTTATACATAGATCTCAAATGTTAAGGGCTCAAATGTACAGTGTTAATGGTTTGTGAATCTGTTGTATTTTCTGTATTTCTACATAAATATGACATAAAACAAGACCTTGATTTTCTAGATGAATAAAAACCCAACAAAAAATGTATTTATTAAGGAAAATGTTTAAAATGTTTGCATGTAGCAAACTTTGGCATTTCTAGTCAAAATGTGGTGGATTACATTCAGTAAAGTTTTGGTATATGTAGAATTTATACAACACGTAGTTCTGACAAAACAATTTGATTGGACAAGAGTCATTCTGTGAGTGCTGATGTACAGTATAACAGCACTGGGACTTGTTTTGATAAACAAAAAAACACAGTTCAGTTTGTTTTAAAATTTATTGTAGCTAGTTTAATAAGGATCTAAAACCCAGGTTGGGTTTTCCCCACAACCCCATTCAGTTCAGTCTATTCCATTTAATGCTCAACAAAAATTTTACATAACAAAAATCCGATCCATGTGCAGGATCCTCCCCAAAACAGGAAACCAAATTCAACTCACAGCATCTATTTTTGCATTAGTTTATCTGTGTTAAGAGGCTGTTTACAACATCTACACTGTTCTCACTGTACCAGCGACCGGACAGTGAGGCAGCATTCAGAGCTGTGATGTTGGTCACGGCTTCACTCAGAGCCAGCACTGGTAACTATAATTTACAGTATGTGTGGGGGGAACACATGATGTACCGTATGTGCCAGTGGAGAATGGCTAAGATGGAGCTGTCTCTACAGTTAGACAGGCTCTGCTCGTCACTGAAATGTTGTCCTTCATTGGTTTTTGTGTTTCATTTTCCAGTGCCTTTCCTCTGCTAGCTTGGTGCCATGTGGCTACTATCAGCCAAGGTCGATGCCATGTGAGAAAACTGGACATTCTACAAAATTTCTGAAATTAGAAAAGCACTATAACATTATTATACTGTGGTAAAGTTTGTTTCACAGTGAATATTCTGTGCATTTTGAACGTTTGATGTTGAATCTGAGGAAACATCTACAGTGGTCAGGGCAGGGCACTGTTCTGACGTCACTGCTGCTTAATTGTGTGTCTTACTGTTTTTTATGGTTTAACATTTATTGTCCAACATTTATTGGAAATTTTATTTTAAAAAGCTCGGTTACTTTACTTTAATGAAGAAATTGTTTTCACAGTGGTTGGTTGGTTCCATTTAGTTTTGACAGGGTAGCTAATACTCTGAAACCCATTATATGTCAAAAACAACCTTCCCAACATTTCTAGTAACGGTTTACCAGCCCTGCACATCATCTTGGAGGGAATTAACCCCATTTAACAGAGGGATATTTGTTGGCTTCCTGCTTACACTGTCTCCTTCACGTTCTGTAAGGTCAGGACTTTTCCTCTGCCTTTGCAAATTTCTTTTACTTGTTTCTTTGGTAGAACTTGTGTTGATAGAGTAGTTGTCTTGCTCTTTATGTTATGCATACCTTGACATTTTCTAGTAGGATTTGCTTGTACAAATCAGATTTCATAGCTCCATCGATGATGGAAAGTCACCTTGGTGACAGCGAAGCAGGCCCAGGTCATGATGCTGCCACCTCTAGCTACTTTCAGTATTTGGGCAATCAGCTGTAGAGCAGATCTACAGCAGGTCTAGTGTTGATTTCACATGAACAAAGTGCTGTAGGGATGTTTCTTCTTTGTAGACTAGTGTTTTTATGATTATTAAAACCTAAATACAATCACCAGATCCAAAAAGCTATTGTCAGGCTATAAACAAACTACACCACAGCTGCGTGATTTCAGTGCCACGAAGCTTCTAACCTGTAATCTGATTTAAGGCGCTTCCCTCTGAAGGTGCCTACAAACTGGAAGATTTCAGCAGCCACATAATAAGACATGAATCTAATAAGCTTGGGTATGGCATCAATTTTCATGTATGTAGATTCTGAGATGCCAACAATTACCGAATTTTGCCTCAGACTATGTCATCTGTGGTCAAGACTGTGACAACGATCGTCTTTAAAGTAAGACCACTGTTTTTGAGGCACATTATTTTTTCCAAAGATGATTCAGTTTGACGGCCCGAGGTAAAAAATGTTTCAGTTGTATAAATCCAACCAAAAGAGGAGAAACTCTCTGATTTGTTTCAGCAGCCAGTAGTTAAAACCACATCTATATTTTCCATGTGTCTGAGTACGTGCAGCTTCTGTGTGAGTCACTGTGTCATGGGATGCAGTAAGCAGAGCATTGTGCTTTTTTCAGACTATAGAAACGGATAGATGAACTGCACATAGTCACAGCTGACAGCTGGCTAACAATAGAAGGAAGAATTTAATTCCTGTAGGAAATCTCCAGCAGCTGGAAAAAAATAACGCCTATGTTTAAGCAGAGACTGCAGAAACAGTAAACACCGGTGCATTTTGAGTTATTAAAGGCAGAGGCACAAGAATCACAGTCACTTACTGTCATGCTTTTTATCTGATTGTATCTGTTACAATTATTTTCCAAATCCAATTTTTAGATAAAAAAGTCAAACAGTTGCTTTAATACAAGCGTGCACTGTTTTAAAAGAGCTCAAAATAATTTGAAATTAAAGCTACAATGTGCAGTATAAATATAATTAATTTAT
>OMLM01016806.1:51968-72110 GCA_900302695.1 Helostoma temminkii | reverse complement strand
TAATTATAATATAATATTATTAAGCTAGTATTAGCGCGAGAATTAAATCAACTGTACCCTTCAATTAGTTATTGTTATAAAATTATAATAGATAAAAACTTAATGATTAAACAGGTCAAATCCTCTGAAAATCTCTATACTGCTTTTTCCATGGGAGGAGGTTGTATGGTCCAGGTTTTACCAGCTGGCAGCACCAGGAAGTTGCTTGCTGTTTGCTCTCCTTTTTCTTTCTTCACTCCAACCGGTAGAGGCAGATGGCTACCCACCTTTTCCTGCTGGAGGTTTCTTCTATTAAAAAGGTTTTACACTGCCACTCAGCGCTGCCTCAAGGCTGATTTATTGGGTTTCTCTCTATACCTCTGTAAGATCTTGAGTTTATGTAAAGTGCCTTGAGACGATTCTTTTTCGATTTGGCGCTATAACATTGTGCTACTTTGCCAATGTAAATATTGTTTGTAAATGTAGTGATGTGATGGGCCACAATGTAACTACAGTAAGCCTTTATTTTTTTAAATGTATTTATTAATGATTATTGATGATTAAATCTACTCTTAGCCTGCATGATGCTGCATGACGCGGCATTGGAGGCTGGACTTTGGTCAAAGAGCAACCAGCTGCACCAGGAAGCTGCACAGATATTTTACTCCATCAGCTCCATACAGCGCCATTATGAATCAATACTTACAAAGTTAATAGCTGGAGCTTTTAGTGCGTCTAGAGAGGATTTATAGTCTGTATGACAAACATCTGTCCTTAATCCCCAAAAAATATCATTTTACAAAAACCAAAATGGAAAAAACCTCAAGAAGAGCAACAGAAGAGGGACCTCACTGTCAGTATGTGTCTGCAAAACACAACAACAAAGCAGATTTTTATTACAGACAATACAGGAAGCAAGTACAGGAAGAGTATTAACTTCCATCATTACTCTTTTATACACTGTCAAAATGAAAGAAAAGTGAATCACAGTATACAAATAAACAGGCACTACTGTGCAGTGAAGGCACCATGAAACCAAGAGGTTTCAGAAAATAGCTGATGCATAGTGATTGACCAAGAACCTCATTGATTAACCACTGATGGTCAATAATGGGGTCAACAGCTGTTCATACATGTATAAATTAAATCCTGAGAAGCAGTTGCACATGAATGTGTAGTTTTAAAGCTGCATTTACTCCAGAACAACTCCAGGATTATCTGACAAATGTTTATCCCTGGAAAAAGTTATTGCACATTAACTTCTTGAGTCTCTCCAACAGTTTAAGTGGCTTATAGGCATGTATATAAGGCGGTGCAGCAACCCACAATAATTATTTCTCCACTGCCATTGTTATGCTTTTTTCGTGTTTTTTTTTTTGGTTCATGTTTCTTAAGATTGTGTGTTTGGTGCCACTGGGTTAATGAAATGAGGCTGATGGGTGATTTGAGAGTGATCCAGACATTTTACGTGCTGTAATATCCAGAACCGAGTGCAGACTTTGTGGGTCTATCACCCCAAACAATCCCTTCCAGTTAAAACATCATTCTGCACATCAAACCTCATCATTATTAATCAGACACAGTCACACGGTCGCTTGCACAGCATCTCAACCTCTCCTGCTCTACACTGTTGCAGACATTTCCAAAGATTTTGTCATTCCTCTCGTTCACCCGTTGTCTATGTGAAGTCACCTAACCCTGCACACCTGCCTCTGATTACTACTGTGGCTCTAAATTATAGAGATCTGTCCAGTTACTTCAGTAATTTTGGTGCATCACTGTAATTAAATGAAGCCATTCCTCCACCTTATTTCTGTACATGACCTGCCTCCCATTCTACATTTGTTCATCTGCTCGGATGGCCACTAAAATAAAAGCCTTTTGTTTGACTTTTGGCTCAAGCACCATACATTTATTAGAGCTTCAATACAACACTGAGAAGATTTTAGCTCATATTATATTTCATGTCATATTCAGTTTCATTTGGGAGGAGAAACTTGTTTGTTCTGTTGTCCATGAGGTTGTAAAAATGTTTTATTGCTTTCCTGAGTTCAGTGGATGTAACATTCCCAACAATCATTAGCCAGAAATGTTCTGTTCATACGCCTTCATAATTTGGTCTTGTGTTTCATTTCGTTATTGTTTGATGCACACAGCACTGACACTCCATACAGGTCCGTAGCAGGAACTAACCAGGGTAACGTTTCCTTGTGTACCTCTCGTGTTCCTTTTGCTCCAGTAAAACATGTGTCTCAGGTTGGGAACATGGATTCCCACAGGAGGGGACCAACAGGAACAACAGCTTCCCCCTGCCCTAAAAACCCAGAACACACCACCTCTTGTTTCAGATGTGGTGCGAGGATCGGCTGCCCCCTGCAGCTCAGAGTGAGCAGTGCCAGCGTCCTGATTTTCGTCCAGTATCTACAGTAGTGCTTAGTATCCTGAAATAGAGACATCAGGACTAAGTGGACTGTCCCCAGCTCTCCACAGCTGGAAATTGCACTTTACAGTAGAGCATATGGATCTGAATAAAACATGAAACTGACGTTCTCTCCCATCCAGGCCCAATGTGATTCCTGTGTATGTACAGTACACACCAGAATACAGTAAAAAAAACACAGTGCAGCTGCTTTTTTTCAGCAAACTTTCTGTGCTAAACAAAGCTCTGCAAAGTCAAACAGTTTTTGTTGGTGGCGAAGGACAAAGATCTGCACCTGTTTTTACAGCACAACTGAATTTTACACCTACGACGGCTCCTTAAACTCTCTTTTATGGCACCTCTTCTTTCTCTGTCTGCAGTTCACAGTCACGTTAGGTAACTCCAACGCTACTTCTGCCACCGCTGGTGCACTTTGCCTCTTCCTCAGAGTGACTTAGACATGTAACACGTGGGAGTGGAGACACAGACGTATCCATGGGACAAACGGGGTAAGTTGCCGTGGAGGAGGTGAGTAATTCCTGCTGTTGCTGTGGCAACCAGCCAAATATGGCACCATTCCTCATCACTGTCAAGTACTGGTGTTAACAGCACGAAGATAAGACCACTGCTGCGTTACAGTTTTAGTCTGGAGGGGCAGAAGCCTCCAGTTCAATGAAAATACATTAAATCATATTAGTGTAATCACAACATCATGTAACATGTAACATGTAACATTATTGTGACCTTATTTTGTTTTCCTGCAACATTTTAAAAGAAATTTTACATTAAAGTGACAAGTGGACAAAAGGCATAAAAGGCTGAAAAATTGTGATTTCGCACCTTGTGGTTTAATTATAGCAAAATAAATGCATCTCAAAATAATATAAAGAACAATGTGCATTGCATTTCACTTTGTTTCATTCATTTTCATTTAATTTATTTTCAAAAACAGACATAAAAAAGGAAACAAATGGAAGAAGACAGTAGGAGAAGACATGAGGCTTTTTTCACCTCCCTTTATTTAAATTTTTACAATTTGATTCATAACTAAAATCTCAATGAACATCCTTCTCATTCTGAATTTAATCCCTTATTCCATTTTACATCCCCTCTGGGATCCATAAAACTCAAATGGGAACTGTCGTGCCTGAATTCCCATGTGTGAAATCTGCCTCTTTTTATTGACAGTGTATAAATTCTGTTAACTCAGTGGATTTCTCCCCAGGCAGTGTAGGAAAATAATTCTCCAGCTGTTACCTTTTCAGCCTTTATTTGTTGTTACAGTGGAGGAGCAGACAAGATGTGGAGGGAGAGAGAGAGAAGATGTGATCAAATCTCCACAGCCAGACTCAAACTGGTCATGTGCAATAACCATCAGCCTACCAATGCACTCCCTCCAGCTGAGTGTGTAATTAAGCCGCCAAAACCACTGTTACAGCAAGCAGATTGGACTCAGAGCTAATATTTGTAATTTAGTAGGGACTGATTAACAAGTGGGAAAAGGATTCAGTTCCCCAATCGCTTCATGTTGGACTGTATTTTGGCCACGTGCCATTTCTAAGGCTTTAGAAATGCTTTATTATCCACAAATGGAGAAAACTTGGAGCAGTGGTGAACCTTCCCAGGAATGGCCGGCCGACCAAAATTATTCCAAGAGCACAAGGACGACTCATCCAGGACGTCATGACAGAACACGGAACAACATCTAAAGACGTGCAGGCCTCACTGTCTCAGGTCAGAGTTCATGACTCAACAATAAGAAAGAGACTGAGCTAAAATGAAAATCATAATTGTCATAATTGATGGAACCATGAATTCTGAGCTCTACCAGAAAATCCTGTGTATCCTGTATGGCACAAAATAAATGACACAATATTAGGGTTTTTAAGAGGCCTAGTCAAAGCCTCTGACAATATGCAATAATCAATCAATCAAATACATTTTCACAGCACTATAAAATGCTATTATTACACGTGGTAATTTTAACCTGCTGATGGCAAGAGTAGCAGGGGATCATTAGTTCTTAGAGCCAAAGAGTGTGGCTGAAATACACAAAGGAAAACAGGATCTAACCTTGGCATTAAACACTGAATTCATTTTAAAATAGTTTTATTTTCTTAAGAACTAAAATTCGATACAGTCACTTTTTGGGTTATGTAACTTTCTCTGTTCTCTGTTTCTCTCTTTCTCTCAGATACGTGCTCATATTTATTCCGAACTTAAAACAACAAAAGAAATTGGTGTAAAACCTACGTGGTAAGTATTCAACTCTATATTATTTGCTATATACAATGCAGCCTATAGTATGTAGTACTGTATAGTAGTTTATTAGTGGTCTGGTAGTAATTTGTCCGTATCGCAGTACAACAGGACATCTGCTCGTCGTGATCAGTTACCTTTCAACTGCTCATTTCTTGTCAGGGTTGTGATTTTCCCCAATTATGTGCTTCCTGGAAAAACTGTCGTCTAATGAAAAAACAGCAACAAACAAGCATTTGCTCTTTTTTATGTTGTTTTTTTTATTCACATGGAAGAAGACAGTAGGAGAAGATATTCACACATACAGTACAGGACTGGACCTGGTCCTGGACCCTGCTGGCAAACGGGTCCAGGGTAAAAACTGGAAATATGACCAGTCTCTGTTTGCTTTCAAACCCTAAAAGAAAACAAATGTTCTCCTCTCAGTGTTAAACTGGCTCCAAAGCATAGCACACTGTATGTTCTCTAACTGGTAATTAACATGTCAACGAGCAGCAGTGAACTGTGGACTATGACTCTGTGACATCCATCCATTACTAACTGAGATATTTCATTCTGGACCAAACCACCCAGCAAACATTATGTTCCCTCAAGACATGCTGCTGCTTCTAAAACATACATGTTGTCTTGTACACGGATAAAAATGTGGTGTACTATACTATACTATACTATACTATACTATACTATACTATACTATATACTTTACAATACTGAAGGGTCACAGTTCATTTATAAGCAAATTTGAGGTCTGCCTCATTGATAACAAGGCTATGTTTCTGTAGTGTTCAGTGCTGTGAAAAAGTATTTGCCCCCTTCCTGATTTTATTTATTTTTGCATATTTGTCACACTCAAATGATTCAGATTATCAAAAATATTGTAATATTACACAAAGATAACCTGAGTAAATACAAAATGCAGTTTTCAAATTTCACATTTTGTTTATTTAGGGGGAAAAAAAAGCTGTTCAAACCTGCTTGGATCTGTGTGAAGAAGCTTTCTGACAAAGCGAAGCACGATAAAAAAAACTAAGGAAATTCAAGAGCAGATGACAGATTTGTTTTTACTCAATTTATCTTTGTCTAATATCAACGTTTGTTTAATGATCCCAATCATTTAAGTATGATGCACAAAAATTTAAATCAGGAAGGGGCAGACATTTTTTCACAGCACTGTAAATACAAGAGGTGAAACCGAACCAATGTCGAATCCATAAATTCTGCTGGTGGTCCTTGTATCTGCCACACGGGTCAAACGGCTCATAAACCATTTTATTTGATCGCCCCTGCAGTTACAGCAGCTTATGCTAATCGATGCAAGCTTCTCTCACCCAGCAGGAGAGACTCGGGGAGTATTACATAACACTCCTCCTCTCTGTTTGTACTCTGCTGCACAGCTGACTCTGACAGGGAGGCTGCTGCATACGGCATGACATAACCCTCCACGGATGTTTTCCCATCATCCCTGTATATTGTACTCACAGTTTTAGCCCCAGGGCGATCTCTGCAGCTCTCTGCCTCACTCCATGCTCAATATTTTTTTTATAAGTGACACAGAAGAGGCACAAATGGACAGGAATACTAAATTCTTATCATTTATTAATAGAAATGTAGTATTCATCCTCATGCTCTTGCACTTGAGTGTCTTGCTTCTTGTGGCTCACGTCTTGTTCTAGGTTTTTCTGGATGTTCCTCATGACATAAATTCTATTCAATTCAATTCAACAAATCCCCAATTAGCAAGCACTGGGCAACAGTGAAGAGGAAATACTCCATTTAACGGAAGACACCTCCAGCAGAACCAGGCTCGGGGTGGGGCGGCCATCTGCCACGACCGGTTGGGGTGACTGAAAAGTGTAGAGATAAAAAAGAGAAGACAAAAGCAGAGCAATAACAATGATTTACACAAACATAATCACAAGAGTGCAGTATTTATGGTATGTTGATGGTCAACAGCCAGGGAAGTATATTTAAGACTATTTCTGATACTTTGTCCCTATTTGACGTTCCTGCCTTTCTTAGAATAAAGACAAAGTCAAAATTGTTTCAAAACAGATTTATAATTTTTAATTGTCTTTACATTTTAAAACCATAAAACAATAGTCTCTATGGCTAAAACTGGTGGCTAATTTAGCTACATTGAGACACCAACTGTTTGGTTTGGTAAAGCTATAGCTAAAGCTAATTGTGGCTAATGTTAGCTGATATTAGCAACAAGATGGCTATAGCATAAAATCTATGTTACTTAGTGGCTTCTTCTGCTCATCTAGCAAATATAAACCACCTTAGTCTATTGTGTTGGTGGTTTATTGTCTTCTCAACACACCTAAAACCTTACCAAATGTTCCCAACAGAAAATCTTTAGGCCATAAGGCTAATAAAAGCTAAAACCTGACAAATTCGATCTGAATCATATTGATGACCAGTGGTAACGACCATTGTTTGTTTGTTTTGTTGATTTGCCATTGGCACATTAAAGAATTTAAAAGATATTTACATGGTTAGCTAACGCTGGCACAGATAATAAAAAAGCTAAATATTGGCTAATGTAAACATTAGACTGAAAACTACTGCTGTTTCTGTACACACATTAAAGTCAGGAAACAGAAATCAACACTGTGTTTATGACCCACAATGTATAATTTAATCTTTGAACTTTTTGTATTTGAACACTATAATTTGCTAAATGACTCATTATTCAGTTAAAATTTAACCCTTTCAGTGCTAGTCTTCTTAAAAACAAACTCACTTGCGGATAGTTTTCATTTCTGTACAGGTGTTTCCTTCATAATAACATTTCAACATAAAAAAGTCACTGTACTAAATATATATTCAAACCAGAGGAGTTTTCCTTTCAACAACAAGGAATGGCAGAAGAAAATTGGACTCATTAAAGCTTTTGGTCCATGTAAGTGTTGATTTCAATGCTGGTAACTGTCTACAACCTGTGCAGTCAGCACATCATCCACATGGTACTGTGCTCAGTCACCAACACTGTGCATGGTACTGGTGCCTCACCCAGAGCAGCTCGGCCCAGATGCCACCCTTTGCTGCCTGCAGAGCCGAGGACGTGGTGCCCTCTTGTGGATGTGTGATAAACATACATTTCCTGTGGACAGCTGATAAAAGGCTGCAAATCCTGGATTCTGGACTGATCCTGGACTGAATAGAAATCTCACCAAACAGAATAATCTCCACAGATGCAGTTATAAAAAAGATAAATCATGATATAAACTCATATAACAATAGGTTTGTTACAGGAAAAGAGAGGTTAAAAAGAAAGAAAACATCTGTCAAGGCTTCTCCAGTACCTTATATGGCACTAAGCATCAGGAAAACCTAAGGTGACTCAAACCTACTGGATAGGTCTGAATCTACACAACATATAAAACAACCTCTATGTCTGGAACCTGTTTACACATAAATATTAATAATATAAGTCCTTTATGATCAGTTAGATATTTTAAGCACACTTAGCAAAGTACATTTTTACTTGTATTAGAGTATGTTGACATAGTCGTACTGGTAGTTTTACTGTCCTATACTTTTACCTTCGGTTCATGAAATATTTATGGATGTTTTATGTTCTGTGTTAGGCTTCTTGCTCCTCTCGCTGTTTTGAAGTCGCTGTTGTTCTTCCCAGGAGACCATAAAAACCATGTTTGCTCCACCACATGATCTTCAAGGACGATTTTCCACCTTTTAGGTCTTGATAAAGGTGATTTTATCTACTTGTGACCACCGAATGCAAGAGCAGGGACATTTATTCTCCTCATATTTTCATTTAGAGCCCTAAACAATGAACATATGTAGTTTTTTTATATTAGTTCATAAGAAAATCTGCTGATTTTGAGATTTGTGAAGCCAATTTATCTGGTGACCCTCCTCAAAATGTTCACAAGTCCCATTAAGGCGTCTCAACCCTCAGGTTAAGAACGGCTTCTCTGTGGAAGAAAATAAGCTGCTTCATTATCTCCTTATTTGCAGCTTTGATGCAGGAAAATTGCAGCTTTCCTCCCAGGAGGACACATCACACCCTCACCACAGACAAGGAGCTCTGCCCAGAATAAATTCAGGGCAGCTACATCACAGCTTGAATGTTTTTATTTTTATTATTATCATTATTCATGAGATGGAGGTAATGAACACCAAATAGAGATTTGAGGTTAACAAGATGTAACGGTTCCCACATTTATTAATGCAAACATCGATTTCACCTTACATATTTTTATTTAATTGACATTACTTTGTAGAAACCTGTTTTCATTTTGACATTAATGAGATATCTTTTAAAAAATTTTTTGTCAAAGTCGCCAACTTATATTGACCATGACTGATTTATAATGTCAATAAAAGAGTGAAACACCCAAGGGAGTGAATACTTTTTCTAGGGACTGTACTTATCCTTGCACAACTGTTTAGTCTGAGCCTCTGAGTCTAAAACCTTAATTTAGGTTTTTTTTTTTTTTGAGTCATTCAGAGGTGAACTTGCTGGTGTGTTTTGGATCATTGTCCTGCTGCATAAACCAAGTGCGCTTGAGCCTGAGGTCACGAACCGATACTCAAACTTTCTGGTAGAGCACAGGATAGCGCTCAGGTCCCGAAGCGGCAAAGCAGCCCCAGACCATCACACTACCACCACCATGTTTGACTATTGATATGTTGTTATTTTTATGAAATGCTGTTTTAGTCTTAGACTACTGTTTCTTCATCAGTCCACAGAACATTTGCCCAAAAGTCTTGGGGATAATCAAGATGTTTTTTGGCAAATGTGAGACGAAACTTTGTTTTTTTTTATCAGCATTAGCTTTCACCTTAACCCTAACCCTCCCCTCCCATCGGTCTTATTGTTGAATAATGAACACCTTAACTGACCTTAAGTTATTTCTTTATTCAGCAGGTCTGGAGTGGGCATGTGTTGGTATGTACGGTGACAGTGTAAGCTTTAAAACTGAAAATCAAAAATGGCCAGGAACAGTAAGCTCTCCATGTAGAATTATAAAGATATCTTCACACTTTTGGGTGTTTTATGAGTCTACTCATTAGTTTCATCAGTGTAAGCCTGTATATCCGTATTATTAGGCAGAATAAACCCACTTACCATGTGCCCCTCGGGCAAATAGCTTGGCTCTGTGTCAAAGGCAAATAAACGAATGTGGCATCTGGCAGTAATTCAGGCAGTCTAGAGATGCTTTTTGTCATTTCTGTTTCGAGGAAAAGAACCTGACCCGAGGTTACTGCTGTCTGTTAGTGCTGCCGATGGAGGATGGACGTGAGCTTGAACTGAGAGTGACTCAGTTGTTCGGTCACAGTATTAAAGGTCACGCGATCCCACGTATGGGGAGACTCCCTGTGGAGGTGGCTTGGTGCTCAGAGATTGGAAAACGTGATTGTGTCCTGGTCCAGATTCCTCCCTTGTGTTATCATCACTGGGAAAACCCCACAAACTGCCGAGCTGGGTCCCATTATCAGCAGGGAGTACTGCGTATGTTTACAAAAGCTGCACATTTAAGGGAGTGTCATGACATTTCTGACATCTGTTAGGAAGCTGGACAAATTTCAGCGTACTGAGAGCGTACCAGTCTCACAAAACTGGTTTGGCACAGAGAAAAAGTTTGAAAAATCTGCAGATCGACACAGTAAGAGCCCATAAACAGATAAAGACCAGATGTTTCCTGTACATGTTGATAGAGACCTAAAACACACAGTAGACAGTTAATATTGGACTCAAAGTAGATTCATCAGATGGACAAAAATGAATGATAATGTTTCTGTTGTTGGATGTGAACATAAGCAAGACGTTAGGAAGAAGTCAGAAGATTGAAGAAGATGGAAATAAAGAAAAAGCTTAAAAGCCCTTTAACTAATTTCACATGATCTTCTAAGAACTAAAGAAACAAACAAACTCAGAACTACCTTTCTGTTTTCTGCAATGCATTCCCGTAAAAAAACTACTATTAGCGGTTAGCTTTCTCTGTGCGCAGCTTCTTTGATTTTACAGGTTTCAGACTCCGTCCGGTGTGTGACTGCAGCAGGCTTTTCTGTGAGTTGCTCTGGTATTAGTTTGAAACTGGAACTTGTGCTTCGGCCAAGTTTTGCTAGGTGGTGGACGGCGTTGGTGTGCAAGCTGTGGCAACAACAAAAGCACAGTCTCACTGGAATGACAACAGAAAGCCTGAGTGTAACCCAGAAATATTACATTATTACAACTTGTACTTTTTTAAATGAACTTGTAGCTGGGTGTTACTGTATTTTTCGCTGGCGCGTGTAGTTTAAACAACTTTTGCTTAATCAAACTAGATTTCTCCCCGGCGTATCTTTGCTGTAGTTCAGCTTTTTTCCAGTGAGAACACTAAATTTACCCAGCACTGCCCAGTTTGCGAGGCTCATTTCTAAATTATCAGACTTGACTCGCAATTATTCGTCTAAGCTGAACTTCGACAGACTCACTTAGGCACATGCTAGCATGCTAATGGATAACTACTGCTACAAGTGTTTTGAACACACTAAAAATGTATGTTGGCATTTATTTCGTTACTTGTTAATAATAGATTTGATTTCTTAACTTAGGTATTTGCCTTTAAACACACAGCAGCTAACATTAACTTGGTAATGTAACAAACTGAACATAGCATTCTGCATGTAGCTCTGGTTAGCATGTAGCATGCTAACCTCAGTAACGCAACATTAAAGTGACCATAAAAAAAATTAACATGTTCCAGTTAGGTAATACTAATATGTGATTTTTTTGACATTTTACAAATTAATTAATTTGCAAATTAATCATTAATTAAACTTTTTAGGGCTTCTTGTTTATAGCTAAACTGACTAAAATCTCAGTTGCAAAACTGCCCTGTAACTTTAAGATCACAGAGTCTGATTCCTTCAACAGCCATGTGTCTTGACAAAGTGCCCTTGAGCGAGAGACACTGAACCTCTGCTGTCTGCTATATGGATGAGAGTGTCAGCTAAATCTTTAATGCACATCTACGCACAGACTGAGCTTGTGGTGCACTAAATGTCTTGTTTGCAGCCTCCCTTGGCGCTACAGTATGTTGTCTTAAAATAACCATGAGCAGAGATTTTAAAAGTGTGCAGAGCTCTCGTGATCGCCTTTAAAGAAACTTGTCAGGTCCTCGAGTGTCCTCTGGAGAGCTGCCGAAAAACACAGAACCGATCAAGACACACTGTCTTTATTTCGCAGTGGGAATACAAATTCAAAACACAACCATCCATGGAGCATTCACACGACATATTGTTTTCCAGTCTCTGTGTGCTTTTTTGTACAAGCGCGTCTCGGAGGACAAACAGCAAAAGCCTGTCACAATCGATGCAGTTAAAGGCGACTTAAGAAAAACATACATTTGGGAAAAATAGGAATGCAATACATTTCCCATCGCAGAAGACATTCCTGTCATTTGCAGAAAGAAAGGCAAAGTTGAAATAACCAACAGGCTGTGAATGGAACGTGACAAAGCGCCTAAACAAAGTAACTTTTTGCAAAAGCTCAGTAAGGAAGATCTTTTCTCTTTTGGTGGATGATTTTTGCTTCCTGATTTCCTTTCTGCTTTGGCTACAGGATCAGGTTGCACCAGCTACGTGTAGTTTAGTTTTAATGTACTGGAGACTAAAGGAGCAGCTTATCATTTTGGATTAAAACACACACACTTTGCTCATATAAGCAATGAATTACATTTGATCCAGGTCTCCTTAATCGTGCAACTAGCCATCAATGTTAACATGATCTCGGGTCAAAATATCACTTACGTGATGTTGTTTAGTTGGTGTTGGTTACTCGTCATGTACAGATACTTTGTTGAGACTTTGTACAATTCTCTAAAACAGCCATGATCATCACCAAACTGTTCATTTCTCAGTTCAGTTTTTTTATACGTCCTTCATTAAATAAACTTTGGTGTTATTATATACAAAGAAACATATCACTCCTCCATGACTACATTCAAAATTAAACATTTAAACCAAAAGCCATTTGTTTTCAGCGTCAGTTCACTGTCTCGTAAAAGGCTCAAAGTCACAAAGCCACCTTTTAAATACCCACTGGATCTGAATCTTTTAAAATCTTGGACTAATGGAGTCCAGAACCACCAAGTTCAGATACTGCAGGCGACTGAAAGCTGCTTTTAATAGTCCAGCTACGGTTCAAATGTGGACGAGTCTACAGCTGAAAATAGTGCCCAACAATTGCCCTATTTACTCTTATTTGAAGAATGTTTCATAAAAACCTACAGTGACCTATCTGTTTGTGATGTGTTAATAGATTCATATCTTCAATAAGAACAAATTACTTTGGGGCTGAGGACCATTGGCAAGGTAAGGAAGTAACAGTAGTAAGGAGTAACACAGTGACAAGAATATCACCAGCTTTATCATTTAAAACGTTGCTATGTGACTTTTCCTAGTCCTGGTTCCTGTATCAGCATTTAAACTAATGCAAGATCACAGTAGTTGGAGGAAGTGGTTTTCCTTTCCAGCGTAAACACATAAACATCAGGACCTACAGCACCACCAGTTCCAACAATTAGTCAGTCAACCAAAATAATAATAATAATAATAATAATAATAACTGGACACTGTTTTACACTCAATGGATCCTTTCGTAAGAAAAGATGTTTGTATTCTCTGGTTTCAGCTCCTCAGATGTGATTACTTTGTAGTTTCTTTAGACTAACATGACAGTAAACTCATTGGCTGTGTCTCAATTCAGGGGCTGCATCCTTCAAAGGCTACATTTGTAATCTGATTGCATCTCGACTGGGGTTAGTTGGGCTGGTTCAGAGCTAGTGCTTAATTTCGCACCAGTTCTATGTGTTTCCACAGTCAAGGAACCGGATCCTAGCCAGGAAAATTGGGTCCAACCTAGCACCAGCTCTTTGTTTTACTAGAACTAAGAATCCATTGTGTTAAGGGATGTACTAACATGACCAACTGCATCAACTGAAGCTTTATTGTAAAGATAAAAATCGGTATATCAGTTATTATGTGTTTAGCAGCAGCGTGACTGAAAACAATTTAGTTATTGCTAATTAGCAAGCTATCCACTGAGGCCAACACAGGCTAACATGAACAGCCGACATTCAGTTTTACCAACACTGAAAATGTACTGAACATAATCCTAAGGGTCCTTCGAATGCAGTTCTTTTCTGGGCAACGAAGGGTGCAACGGGTGGATTATTTGCAATCAAGGCAATCTGTAAAATCTCTGACATCATTTGAAGGATGTGGCCGCAGAACTAAGACACAGCTTTTATGTGTAGCAACTATTTATCTGGCAAAACAAGACAATCGAAAACGTCACCTTAGCCTCTGAATAACTAGGATTGACAGCGAGATTTTGTTGACCAAACAACTGTTGCAGCTCTAGATTCTACAAGGATCCACAGCTTTACAGGAGCAGTGGTGACATCTGGGAACCGATTTACCAAATAAAAACAATAACTTTCAGCAAAAACATTTAGAAATTGGTGCTTTGCTCCTTTTGAGTCTGCACTCATGAACCACAGAGTATAAATGTGTATGGTTGCCGGAACACCCACTCATAAAGACGCCACTAACACCAAATAAAAACCAGTGGCTTCGAGAAAACGAACCGATATCCCTTTCTACAGTGTAAAACGTTTGATAAATAATTCACATCGGTGCTTAAAAAGGAGGCAATGTACAGAAATGTGCAGAATTACAATGACTAAATGTACATTTTTATATAATACTGCATACAAAAAAGAGCTTGTGAACTTAAGGTGTGTCTGGGTTGGTTTGGTCTGACAGAGCATAAGGTTCGCTGTGAGAAAGCATCTGTTGCAGGCTGACACCGTTTGATGAACACTGTTTAATCTAATTTTTTCCCGTATGAGTCAGCTCCACACCCAGGAGGCTGAGATATAGGCTTTGTGCCAGAAAATGCTTCTAAGAGCAGCTTATGCAGATAAAAAGGGTCTGTGGGAGTTCACTGGAACTTGTTGTTTTTTTTTAAAGAAGCAGTGATACACAGGACAACTTTTTAGACAGCGGGGATGAGCAATAAAGCCCCAAAGATTTGTCAAGCTTTGTTGCTTTAATAATATTTGAATGACTTGTTGATCACTGGATCATCGGACGCTGTAGTGTGCGTTCACACTGCAAGCATGAAATTAAGGAGGCTTTACTGATGAAGAGTTGCCCTCAGCTGATCCGACATGTTTTACAGGTTCCCCCATTACCTGCTGAGGTGTTTTTAATTCACAAGACTGAATCAGGAACTAATCAAAGCCAAACAACTTAAATGTAAACTGTTAATTCAAGTTCTATACTAAATTTTGAGAATCGCCACAGAATCACAAAACACAATATCGCGATTTTCTGTATTTTCTTACACACAGAGTATCATATGAAACCACTATTGCTTTGTAGCGTGTTGTAATGTGCAGAAATTAGTTTGAACATCATTTCTGCAACAAGAATAAAGCATGATGTGACAGACAGCTCTAAATAAGGAGTGACTGTTTTCTCAGGGTCAACAACAAGCTTTGTTGAGTTCGGCTACTGTTACCTAAAACGCTGCTCTATCAGTGAAGGCTGTTTGCAGTGTGAACGCACAACGTGACTCATTTTATTTCCTGGTGCATTGTTAGGCTGTGTTTTTTTCTTATTCAAACACAACTGACCACACCTCAACCTTTGTCTGGGGATTAAATACTGATTTGAAAAAGCTTCAATTTCTAACAAGTAGTGCAAGTTTCTTGTGGCGATCACGGCCAAGGTGCTCTCCACAAACACATTCAGTGCTTTAGTTTCCTCATTGTTGTGCATTGATACGTTTGCATTTCTTATTCAGTCGTCTGCACTCTGAGTCTGCTTTTACACACACTGGTTAAAAGGGAAGGGTGAAAATAAAGGCACAGAGATTTGAACTTCTCTTCCAGTCCTTTCCCTCCCTCCCGCTGTCACGAGCAGCAGCAGCAGCAGCAGCATGGAGAAGTTTCTAGAAGGCGCTGTCGACTGCGATCACCATCAGAAGTCTGTACTGCACAGGACCCGACTGTCGGCACTGTGAGCTTCAGCCTTGATGTGTCAATCTGGTGAATATCCCCTCCTCAGCCTCCTTTTCGTCTCCCACCTCGTGTCCCTCCCTCTAAGGGTTCGCTCACGGTCCTCCGTCAGAAAGCAGTGGGTGGAAACAAAAACCTAAAGCGGCAGCGACGGCGAAAAAACTTCACCTCCTCCATCTCTGAATTCAAACCCGATCCATTTATAGCCGAGCACGATCACACAAAGTCACAACAAACATTTGAAACACGTTACAGGCTAACAGCTACACACGCAGCGAAGGGGAAGGTCTGCTTTTATCTTTTCAAACATCCTGCTAACAGCTGACAGGCTGATTCATACGGTAGCAACTCGACACAGATTTTAGTTTCCTGGTAAATTTATCTAGATGCTTGTGCCTCCATCATTTGGCCATTTGCACACAGCGGCTGTGGTTTGCAGGGATTTGGGAGGGTTTGCCAAAGTCGTGCGGATTGTAGCACTACCAGACCTGCTACTACCTGCTGTGGGACTAAACAGGGTCACACAGGAGTGGAGAGTGACCTCTCTAATTAATCCCTGCTAAAACACACATTTCCTGGGTTCACCAGCTGATACCTGATATACAAAATATTCCTTCGCTGCTGATTCTATTCATTTTCCATTTAACCACCTGCTTTGCCAAATAAAAAACAGCTAAATTAATTTTTAAAAATGCTACTGTAAGATTTTATATTTTTCCATATTAAGAATCTAAACACAGAACCCAACAGGCATCACAATCCAGACCAAGCCCTGCCCTCATGGTAGCGGTGGACGACTAATTATGTCACTGAGTTTAACGTATGCATTGACTGTCTCCATTAGCAACTCATATTAATCAGGCCACATGGGGAAGCCACAGCGAAGCCATCACATCACACTATCGAGTGCAGTTTGAAAGACACGACCGCTGTTGTATCCGTCATTATTTAGGCTTCAACAACCGCACACATCAAATATGAGGACGACAATGACTCACATACACACACAGGAGGTTTCCAAAAGAAAGTGTTGAAATAATAACGAATATTTTAAACACAAAAGGAGTGTTCTGTGTTGTTGGGTCGACTTTTCACGGCTACTACAAAGAGATGAAAGAAAAGTGTTGCTGCACTGCATTGTGGGGTTTCGAGTCAGTATTTACAGCCTGTGGAATGACAACGCACCAGTGTTTTATTTACACACATTATCAGCCCATCGTGGCCCCCACACTGTGCTCTCTGTTTGTTACTGAATCAGTACTCCCACTCGTCCGTCTTCATGTCCAGGTAGTTCAGAATGTTCTGGGCAAACTTGACCGCCTGTTTCCGAGCCACCTTGGTTGTCTCGTCGCCCTGTGGGTCCACTGCGTCCAGCGCCAGCAGCTGTTTGGTCAGCAGCTCCTCCAGGATCATGTAGCTCTTGTCGGCCCGCTTGCCGTCAAAGCCCAGCACCTGGGCCTGGAGGTCCGACAAGCTCCCTAGGACTAGCCACACAGCACGGTGTGATGGGTGTTCGTTGGGGCCTGGCTGGCGGCGGGCTAGTGCCTCACGTAGGTCTAGGAAAGTAATGATGGCCTGGACTTCCACCACGGCGCGGCGCCGGGCTTCTCTGATGCACGGGTTCTTGGCCGTGTCCACCTGGTCCAGGTGCGTGAGGAGGCTCTGCAGCTCTGCTTTGGGTCTGAAGCTGAGATCGCCCATCGCGCAGTGTCGCAGGATGCCCTCTCGCAGGTGGGAGACGTGAGCTCGAACAGCTTCAATCTCACGGATGGAGTTGTTCTGCGCCAAGTCATACCTGAAAAGCAGAATCGCACATGAAGACATGATGGTGATCTCTGACAACAACAGCAAGAAGAACAGTTTCTACATTTGTTGCATTTGGCTAAAAAACTTGAAATCAACAAAACTTAAATTATGTTGGGGCAAATGTGAAAAATTATAAATAAAACTATTTGTGTGACTGTATAAAAAGAAAATGTCAAGAACGTCCAATTAAACGGCGCAAACATACAAACACACAAAGTCCACACGGACACAAATTTCAGAGCTCCACTGAAATTTCCATCATGCTTATCTTTGCAGACACGCACATGAGTAACGTATGAATTAGCTGTAAGAAGGAGATTTGTGGTTAAGTTGTCCTAGTCTGTGTGATGCAATATGGCAGATAAAACTTCAAAAACTTCAAACTCTCAGTACAGTTACACACAAATAATTGCTAATTTGTCTTTTTCGTTGAGTCAATGCAGATTTATTTTCCTGGCAAGTAAAATTTTAGACCACTAGCCACGTTACGTACCAATGTTAGGATGTCACGAAACGACAGCAGTAAAACTTCTCTGTTGCACCTTTAACCCTCAACCAACATGGACACCGGACTAGTTCTAAACTGGTGCTAGTGCTGGTTTAAAGTTGGCTCAACTTAACAATCGTTAGGTGCTTTTCCACAGACTCGAGAGCCACTGTAGAACCACTTCGTTACGCTACGCCTCTACCTTCACAGCAATGCTAACGCTAAGCTCAACAACAACCACTTCAGTATCTGTTGATCCTGAGTTTGAGTCTAAACTCACATGCAAACACTCCTGGCTCAACATATGCATGCTGCTCGTTGTAATAACAATGTACACTAATTACGTTTGATACGTTTTCATTGTTGTTAAAACTAAATGTTGGCTGTTAATGTTAGCCTGTGCTACCTTTAGCAGTTAGCTCGCTAATTAGCAATAACAACTTCTTTTCCAGTTGCGCTGCTGTTAAACAAATCCAACAAATGATGCACTCATTGTTTATGGTAGTCCAGCCCCTGACGCAATCGGTTCTTAGTTCTAGTCCAGCAAAGAGTTGGTGCCAGGCTGGAACCAGTTTTCCTCCTAGCCACCTAGCATTCTGTGGCTGGTAAGAAAAACAAAACAGTGAAACAAAACAAGGCGTGTATGTAACCGAGAAACAGAGGTGGACTAGTAGAGCTGAGACACAACATGTCTAAGGCTCATTTACACTTAATTTTCATATAAGAAAATGTGTAAAATATTAGTTATATTAGTCTTCCAATAGCACATTATGTTTGCTAATGGAATTTTATTCATTTAAAAGAAGACTGATGATTAGAAAACCTTTTTAGCAAACCAAGTCCAAGCTTATGACTGGCCGTGTAGCTAACAGTACAATTTTTCTAAAATTCATTATTACTGAATACTTGTTGAACAATTTAATATCTAGTACTGGAGTTTGTTTGTGGAGGAAAATGTCTGCGGTGTGGTGATACAAAGCACCAGCTGTGCTGAGGCGTCTGCAATCAGTGGAGGGAAGGAGGCGAAGCAGCTCAGACGCACCAGAACCACAATTATTAAAAGCATGCCGCCAAAATAAAAGCATAAGTAAGGCAGTATCAATTTAAACGTGCGGCAAGCTCAGGACCCATCTTTTAATTTTACTTTATGAATAAACTATATAAATTTAATGCATCTTCATCTTTATATATTTTTTGTGGCTGGTCTGACAGTGGCACATTTCATATTTTTTTGTGTGTGTATTTTGTAAATATTTTAATATAACATTGATTAAACGTGCATGTTTTTCTGTAACAGAAAACCTAAATCCCAGAACTGAGGAGCACTCTGATCTCTGCTCGAGTTCTGCACGATGAAGTACTCAGTCAGTCTGGTTATCACTGATTCTCTGGTGAGGTGAGTCTGGTGGAGGAGTGAGGAATATCATTTACTGAATATGGATCACACAATTAATCAACTGACTAAAATTAAATAAGTATTTCTAAGCAGAAGCACCAAAGTATAAATGTGAATATTTACATCTCAGTTTTCTATGAAAATAAATGTTGAATGTTTTCTGCCTGAATAATTGTGGACTAATTTCCCCCATTTTAGAACTAAAATGATTGGTGGTTCATTAACGCAACCAGCTGACTAATCAATATTGAAAATGTCTAATCTGCTCAGCTTCATCTTTAACACCTACCTGCGTGTGTCGTCTCCCTCCCCTTCCAGGTCCAGATGTTTCAGCAGCCCGTTTATCTCCTCCACAACCTGTTTTCTGTAATTTCTGATCGCCGCGTTCCCAGAAACATCCAGAGCGTCCAGCTCCACCTGCATCTCCGTCAGGATTCGAGACAGGTGGGCGCAGCTATCCCTCCCACTCAGGCCCATCAGCAGAGCCACCAGCTGGCTGCGGGCCACGCTCACCTTCACCATCACCTGGTTGATGCAGTGCACGGCTTCGTGGGTGTCTCCAGACAGCGGCAGAGAGAGGGTCTGCTGCTGTGTGCGGCCTTCGATCACGTCCTGAACGGCGCACAGGCGCGTCAGCGCCCGGTACCGTGCTTTGCGGAGTGGCACCCTCCCCTCGGTCTTTACCTGGGTGAGCCTCAGCACCAACTCCTGCAGTGCGTCCACCAGCTCGTCGTTTATTTCAGTGACCCCGCCG
>OMLM01016806.1:8228-28284 GCA_900302695.1 Helostoma temminkii | reverse complement strand
AAGTCCAAAGACTGTTATGTTATAACATAAAATAACTGGTTTACATAACACATTTCAAAAATTTCACAAATCAGCTAACATACCAGTAACAAAAGAACCATCATATTTCAGCAAAAGAAAAGACAAGGCTGCACTAAATGCTACCTCAATTGTTTGGGTATTTAATTACATACCGGCGTACATGTATCATATCCGCCTTTTATCAGCCAGATTGATTTCTCAATATCGGCATCGGCCATTAAAATTCTGTATTGGTCGTCCTCTAGTCCCTAATTTCTCTGACGTTTTTATATATACTTACCTACTTACTAATTTATGCCAGATTTATGTATCACTGAGTTTATTAACATTTATTATTGACACTGAACTGCCCTTCTCTTGCTCTAAAATCTGCAGGATGCGTGAGGACATGTCCACCATGGTGTGCGTGAAGGAGGAGGAGGACCCTGGGGAGAAGCTGTCCCAGGATGAGATCATCTCACGGACCAAGCAAGTGATCCAGGGGCTGGAGGCCCTGAAGCAGGAGCACCACTCCATCCTGGAGGGCCTGCTGGGAACGCTTCGCTGCCTAAAGCAGGATGAGGAGGGAGTCCTGGTGGAGGAGAAGTCCCACATGATTCGCAAGTCCCTGGAGATGCTGGAGCTCGGGCTGAGTGAGGCACAGGTATTTGTCCGAGGAGTCCTCATGATCTGAAAATCTGAATCTTTGATTATAAATTTCTATTTATCAAGTAAATACAGATTTAAGATAGGATAAATAAAAAAGCTAGCAACAACAAATACAGTAATAAATAAAATTATCATCAATATTAATTATTTTAGTTTTTAAAGCAGTCGGTACAGACACTAAAACCAACCATGAATTTACAACAGGTAAACAAAAAGCCAACTGCACATACAGGTCACATTAAAATGTCATGTTTTGTGTTTTGTATTTACATACAGGTAGCATTGAAATAATCAAACTTGTGTGGCTGGAATCTGAGAATATTTGGCATTATTTTTGCTTGAGAAAGCATTGCACCCCGAAATCTGTTTTTTCAGTGTTTTCCACTTCCCACCCTAAAGGTAGGCATCGATTGAGAACAGAAAAATTAGCTGACAGTTCAGAAATAAAACCTTTTTAAAAAAGCAGATTTGCAGAGAAACAACTTTGTTGCCCAGTTGGTAAACACTTCCTCTTAGTCAGCGATGAGTCACTGTTTTGTTGTTGATGGTTTTTGTTTTGCTTTTTGTAACAGACTAAAAAAAATACACTGCACATCCATCAGACAGCACCTAACAATTACCTCCAGCTGTTTGCTTGTAGTTGTGGCTGTAGCTGTGTGTTTCACAGTTCATCTAACACCAAATGCTATGAGGTGGATTTTATTGCCTCACGGTAGTGTTGAAACTCTGGTGTTTAAAGAGATCTTCACTGTTCAGGTGATGATGGCGCTGTCGAACCACCTGAGCTCAGTGGAGTCAGAGAAGCAGAAGCTGCGAGCTCAGGTACGCCGTCTCTGCCAGGAGAACCAGTGGCTGAGGGACGAGCTGGCCGGGACGCAGCAGAAACTGCAGAAGAGCGAGCAGAGTGTCGCTCAGCTGGAGGAAGAGAAGAAGCACCTGGAGTTCATGAACCAGCTGAAGAAGTACGACGAGGACTTGTCCCCATCTGTGAGTCCTGAGTTCTTCTTCAGAACGTGTTGTAATGATTGAGATTGTATGCCTGAAGTGGGCTTCTAAATAAAGAAACGCCACTAACGGCGCAGTGATGCACCAACCAGATTTGACAGATCAGTGTCAGCTCAGTGTTTATGAAGCAAGTTGGATATCAGCCCTGGAGCTGCAAAAAATAATTAAATAAACAGATTATAAAAATTTGAGATTGGATTAGCCCTCAGCATTCAGTATGAACCAGTAGTAGGGGTGTAACCATTCTCCAAAAACATGGTTCAGTTCGTACTTTGGCACCAAAGCAGCAGCTGATAGACGGCCGATGGTACTCCAGACACAGTGTTCAGTAAAGTCTGTGGACAAAGGCAAGTACAGGTCCTCTTCCAACATGAAATATCAGATACCTGGAATATTGAATCAAATTTGGGGGAGTCGGGAGTAATAATACGCAGGAGCCATGTCTGCACTGAACTGTGCAATCCGAGTACTGGAGTTGACTGGTGTTTTCATAACAGATTGGAAACATAATAGATGATGATTCCTTACTTCAGTAGTACTGTCTACAAATCATGTTTGAGCATTTATTAATATTTTTGAAACATATTTTATTTTCAATACATAGATTGACCTCAAAATGGTCCAGTTTGTTGTCAAAGAGAGTGCAGCAGTTTACATTAATACTTTGATTTGCAACATCATTGTGAGCATCTCCTTTTTCCATTTGAGTTTGTAGCCCCTATTCTTTTGAAAGACCTAAATATTCTTGCTGCACCTTTATGGCTTTTT
This sequence comes from Helostoma temminkii, assembly GCA_900302695.1. Lineage (NCBI taxonomy): Eukaryota > Metazoa > Chordata > Actinopteri > Anabantiformes > Helostomatidae > Helostoma > Helostoma temminkii. The sequence goes on along the minus strand of OMLM01016806.1, from coordinate 25,842 downwards.
AGTCACTTTCCTAAACACCTTATCAGCGGCTGAAATTAAGTAGCTGAAATGTGCTTGCCTGGATGCAGACTAAAGAATGGCTGCATCAGCAGTTAATGTTTTTCTGTGGATTTCATGTATATCCTTATTTTCCTTTTGCTTTTGTCCTCTCTATGTCTCCTCTCTTTGTCCTCCTTCTCCTCTCCTCTTCCTCTCTTCTCTTCCCTCAGGAGGAGAAGGACTCTGACTCCAGTAAAGAGACTCTGGACGATCTCTTCCCTGATGACCAGGATGACCAAGCCCCAGGCAGTAAGTGTTCTATCTTCATTTCCTTCCTTCTGCTCTCAAGAATTTTCAAACCTGGACCCAAATATGAAATATAGCTCCTGGCCTAGTCATGTAGATTTAATCGCAGGTGTGCTCTTGCCATTTAGTTATGAACCTGAAGCAAGCGTGTGACCCAGATTAAGTCCTGAATAACTGTGTGCTTTTGGAAACAAAGCTCTTCGATGACCTGAGATTATTTCAGAAAATACACTTAGTTTATATAAACAACAGCTTCAACTTTAACATGCGGCAGTTTAAGGCTTTGATTAATAACATTTTATGGTAGCAGCAGTTTTGAAAATGTCACAGTTGTAAAATTGATATCTCTTCTAGGGAACTAAATCTTAATCTTTGCACCAGTCGTGTAATCTGCCAATATCTATTTAGTGGTCTTCCCCAGAGTGAGTATATATTACAGAATATATGATGCTGAGTCTCTCCAGCCATTCATTCTGTTTCTGCACTTTTCTCCAAGCCTCGTAATTCTTGATCTTCTCATTTCTCTGTGCGTTCACACTCTGTCTCTGTCAGTTTTTCTTTGCTCCCACTCTTCAGGTCTCTTCTCTCAGTGTTTGATGTGGTGGTCTTTCAGCTCAGCAGCACAGACAGTAAAGTTATGTAGGCTGTAAATGCCCGTTGGAGGGAGGCCAGAGGCAGATCAGTGGTTTATAGTTTGAGTTTTTCTGCAGTGTATTCTGTGTTTGGCTGAAACACTGTGTTGTTATGAAGTCGTACTTCATATTTTTGAATACCACTGAAATGCTTAATATTTTAATGTTGATGCCTTAATACCATGGCAGAAAATAGAAGGAAATTAATTTTTACTATAGTCACAGAGGAGTTACAACGCTAATTTGACCTGAATTTGATGAAATGTTCCTTAAATTTGAGCTTTTTTCGGACAACTCAAAAAGTAACCCACCAGCTTCTAATGTCTTCAGAGAACGACAAACAATTTGTTCTTAAACTTAAGGGTAATAGTGTTGCTCAACCGCTGACAAATCAGACAACAGACTGATTCTCACTCTGTCTGAGCCAGACTGCAGCTCTGCGTCCTCTCTTATAGCACTTTTCCAGCACATGATATCAGCTTAGCTTCATTTGACTCATCTCTTTTGGTACCTGGTTCTTTTTTCTCACCAAAAGAGAAGTGTTACAACTGTGACCACAGATCAGGGCCTGAAATTCATTTTTAAAAATGTGGGGAAATTCCCCTATTAAATCTTTCACACAGGGGGGATTTATAAGTATTGAAGGGCAGGGAGATACTATTTGAGACCTAAAAAGTCCAAGTCTTACCTAGTCTTTTTTTTTTTTAATTTTTATTTTTTTACGTAAACTGTATTTCACTGATCTGCTCCAAATTATGAATTATCTAAACCATTATTTTTTCCTCCTTCTTCCCTAGTGGTCATCTCTTTGAGTTGAATTTGAACAAGGGATGCATGTTTTCATAATCATACCACTTAAATCCGACTGAACCTCACTAGCAAGATGCGTTGCAGAAACAGAGCGCTCGTAGCCTTGTAGAGAGCTTGCAGAGTGCGTTCTTGTTACTTCTTTAAAATTGTAAATGTGTGCAGGAATTTCCTGCATTAGAACCACTACATTTGCGTGACTCATTAAAATGATGCACAATTCCTGCAGTCCCGCAGTTAAATTCAGGCCCTGACAGATGTTTCCTAAATTTTACTAATTTCTTAGCAGACTTTTGTCCACGGCCTTTAGTCTCTTCTAAAACAAAGTTTGTCTCCTCACTGTGGCAAAAAGCCACATACCAAGAAACAAAAACAGCTTCTTTACAGTTTCCTTCATTGTTCATGTGTATGCCAGCACTTTTACAGTGGAGGAAAACCAGCCTGCAGATGTAATGATACATTTAATGAAAGTATCATGTTTACACTTGCTGTTCAATTTAGCCCTTTTTGAATATTTAAAATTAGTTTTGCTTATCCAGAGAGTATGAAGCCTGTGTCTGTATAACTTAATATAATGGATGAATTTTTGATGAAGAAGCTAGTATAGAATGATATAACATTTAACCATTTTTAAACATAATTCTGGTGTTATTGTATACTGTCCTCACGATCAAAATATTACAAAAAAGCTACATGAAGCACTTTACATTTAACACATTAACAAGTATTGTATATGTTTAACCATGGCCTGTGATATTGTTCCTCTTTACAATCAAGTTCTGTTGTTACTAAAAACACACTGTAGTTTATTTTTCTCAGCTGCCTAATATTCAGTAGAGCATCAAATCTGGATTAATCTGCTGTTGGAAATACTCCTGAACAAACGCACCATTTACCTCTGTTTGCAGTGTTGGGTAAAAACTACAGAGCCCTGCAGTTTCTGGATATTAGTGAGCATTTTTTTCTAAAAGGAAACTAAATCAGTGGAGACAGACAAGAAGAGAAAGACAAACAAAAACATAGACTATCTCCAACTTTATCAGGTAGAAAGACCAGGAGACCACATTGTCAGCTACTGCATCCTGGTACGCAGTAACTGAAGAGATTTTCTCTTCTCTTACGGAAGCTGACATTTTTCCAATGTTTTTGTGTGGACTTGCGAGATCAATAATAATTCTCCACTCTTACAGTACTTTGTTGTTGTAATTTTAGCGTTTAATCCAGACTTTGTGTTTTGGCTCAACTTGTGATTGCAGTGCAGGTTGTAGACCTGTAGATGATGCTGAGCTGGGAAATGGTGTCGATGTCATTATAAGTTTACATATATTAATTTATTTTAGATGAAAAAGTGGCTTTTTTTTATTCAGTTTTCATAATTTCCCCTGCTAGTGGTGGTAGAACCAGACAGAGCCATTACCATCTAATCACTTAAAGCTACTAGAGATGAACTGGTTTGGCGAATAAGGAGAAGAAGAGAGACTTTCAACAGCATGAGTCACATTAAAAGAGGTGTCATTCTGGAGGTCAGTACTGCAGTACGTAATGATTACAAAATCAATTTTGAGTCAAACAAGTCCTGGAGCTGCGAACAGAGAGTATGAAGGAGCTGGTGATTTTTTTTTAATTTCATTAAAATTTATATCAAAGGAGAAAGAAAAGCTTCTGGTTGCCTAAATGTAGTAGGTCGCAATATTTCCAAGTTTGACTGAAGAATTTGAAATTGGAAATGGTTTAAAGCACTGGTGTGAGTAGAAAATGTAGTAAACGGGACATACAGTAATGCAATCATTATGCAGCTGCACCCATTCACACATAAACACTCACTCTTGCTTTTTCAGATCATGCACACACCCGCACATACATCAGTGCTTACAGTAAATATAGTCAAGTCGCTACATTTGAGGAGGGTATAAACAAAACCATAATGTCTTTGGAATACAGTGCTAGCAAACACAAAATGCTGTTTTAAAATGTTTATTAATATTAATTTATTAAGAGAAAAACACCTGAGTGGCCCTGTGTGAAAAAGTAATTGCCCACTAAACCTAATAACTGTTTGAGCCACCATTGGCGGCAACAACTGCAATGAAGCGTTTGTGATAACTGGCAATGAGTCTTTCACATCGCTGTGAAGGAATTTCACCCCACTCTTTTTTGCAGAATTGTTTTATTTCAAGCACATTAGAAGGTTTTCGCGAATGAATAGCCTGTTTAAGGTCATGACACAGATCAGATTTTGGTCCAGACTTTGACTAGGACACTCAGAACCTTAATTTTTTTTTAGCCATTCAGAGGTGGACTTGCTGGTGTGTTTGGGATCATTGTCCTGCTACATAACCCAAGTGCTGATGACCAAACATTCGCCTTCAGGATTTTCTGGTAGAGCTCTGAATGGTTCCATCAATTATTGCAAGTCATCCAGGTCCTGAAGCTGCAAAACAGCCTCAAACCATCAAACTACCACCACCATGTTTGACTGTTGATATGATGTTTGTTTTATGAAATACTGTGTTAGTATTACACCAGATGTAACAGGACACACACCTTCCAAAAAGTTCAACTTTTGTCTCATTAGTCCACAGAATATTTGACCAAAGGTCTTAGGAATTATCAAGATGTTTTTTTGCCATTATGAGATGAGTCTTTGTGTATTTTCTGCCTTGGAACTCTCCCTTAAATGCCATTTTTGCCCAGTCTTTTTCTTAGTGTTGAATAATGAACTTACCTTAACTGAGGCAATTCCTTTTTTCAAATGGAGCCAGGCAGGTTTACACGGCTTTTTTCTCTTAATAAATGAAATCATTTAAAAACTGCATTTGGTGTTTACTCGGGTTATCTCGTGTAATAGTAAAATTAGTTTTATGATCTGAATCATTTAAGTGAGACAAATATGCAAAATAATGAAAAATCAGGTACTTTTTCACAGCACTGTAAATCAAAGAAAGAAAAAATTTAAATCAAAATTCACTGCTGTTGTCGATGGAAACGGATGCAGAGAGAGCACAGAAGAATTTAATGCTTCACTTGGTCTGAAATTCAAAACTCTGGGGGCTGTGAGCATCAAGTAAATATTGTGCTGAAAATGTGATTAGTGTTTTTAGTCAAGAACATTGATATCTGTGTGTAAAGTGGCCAGAAACTTGCCTGAATGAACATGGAGGAACAAAGAGCAATTATTAAAAGGACGAGCTAAAAAATCTGATTTAAAAAAAAGGCTAGTATATACCTGCTTTTATTTCAGTGTGTTGCTATCAATCAACATTTCAAATATTCTGATGCTCAGTTTATTCCAGTTTAGAACTACATGTTGAGAACATTAATTAGGCTTGTTTAATTAACATTAATGATGATTAATTTAGCAGCTACCACTACAGACAGTAATGTTTCAAGCTTGTCAGCCAACGACAGCAGAAGTGAGTCTTTGTATTTTTGCCATTAAAACTTTATTTAGTTGCAAATTGGCCGAGGCCTTCGAAATGATTCTCGATTGATAAAATGCAGCTGAAGGGCAGCCACGATGGAGATGATGAAGGAATAGGAGATAGCAGTGCAGGAAAAGCACTGACAGAAAATGTATTCATAATCAGAGGACTGGGATGCAGGAGTTGATTATGCATCAAGAAGAAGCTTCATCAAATTTCGTCTCCATTGGCTTTAATCCTAAAGCAGAGCTGCCTGAGACTGTGTTTGTGTGGGTGAGCGCTGGCGTAGATTAGAAGTCTCCTCCTCGGGCTTATGAGGCTGCTTGAAAAGCTTTTGGGGTTTTGGTAAATTGCTCTCAGCAGGAGGAAGATAATGGTGATGACAGCTCCACCTTTATTTAAATTGGACTCAGGCTTACATGCTGTGATTGTTTGTTGCAAATATTTACATTTAAGTTGATCAGTCCACTTACATGCACACAAGGAACCAGGTTCCAGTTGGCTTTCCTGAGTAACCTGATTTCTGTCATAAACAGGAAACTGGTTCCTGCTTTCAGGGTAAGAGATTAGTTCCTATGTAGATCTGTCCCAGAGAACTCCATGCTCCATTCATACGCATAACCTGGTTTCTAATCAGCTTTTTTTTTAAGAGCGCATGACAAGGCTGCTGACACTTGCCGTTCTTAAGAGGATCTCATTACACGGAGATATGCTGCCTCATTTTTTAAATCAAGTCTGCCAAAGACTGACTAAAACTGAAACCAACATGAAGTGCCCTGTGGTTATGTAAAAAAGATTTTGTGTATTTTTTTAATTCAGACATCAAAAATGATTAATGATTGTGTGCAGTTTGCTTTTTATCTACATCGCTGGTGAATTTATAATGAGACCAGTCAGCCTCTGTTCAGGTGGTGGAGCATATGGTATCCGGTCATACAGTGTGGATGTATGGTCCCATGACTTTCCATTGTCCAGTGATACCAATCTAGCTCATGTGTTCCTACATTTAACTTGTAAGACCCCTTTAGTGATTCCCCCCCCCCCCTAAAAAAAGTGTCCAAAGTTTGGCCAAACAACGTGAGGCTCTCTCCTGTGGTTGTGACTCCTTCACTGTATGTGATCGGTTTGTGGAAAAGTGCAACCAATCAGCAGCCTTTTTCCTCATAATTCGGCTACATAACAAGTTGTGATCGTAGACATCTTAGACGGTTTTGATTTTTATTTTAAAAAATGACTAAACAACAAAATGATTATAAAAATAGATGCGGATTGTTTTCTTTTGATGGGCCGATTGACTTATTATTACAGCTCTGAAAAGAATAAAGTATTTTTAATTGTTGGTTTGCTGCTTGTCCATGTGAAGGTTACATTGTTTTCACTAATACCTCACTCTAATAAATAATAAACGACACACATGTTGTCATGAAGACACAAATGTATATACTTTTACATTCTTTGTACTGTATCAGTGCATTTTGCTGTTGTGCTGAACTAGATGCTGTCAGCATGTTACTGCACTGTGAGCTCCTGGTGCCTAGATACTGCTGTTGTCTCTTTAAACCCCACCGGTTTTCCTACAGAAGCTGCCTAAATATAGAGCTGCCTGCCTTCAATAAGAAACCCAATGAGGAGGTTTCCTGACCTCTTGCTCGCACACATTCATACATATTCACATAGAGACATGTGTCATGTCATCAGAGACATTTCAGTCCTTCTGACCCTGCTGAATGCAACATACAGAGGCCGAGGCATTCGCTGAGCATTGAAGTGTTCAGAATGAAGACATTGCTAATATTTTGGTTTGTAGGGCACATGCTAACAGCCAGTCAGTGTTCAAAGGAACAACTACTTTGAGCGAGCAGTTGGGCACTTTTGGGCAATTGATGTATTTCTTATATTTATATGAAATAAAATGTCATTTTACTTCAACACGTTAGATTAAAACTGAAGGGAACTGGTCAAAAGCACATCTGTCTATCCTGATATCTTGTCTTATTTTTCTCTACTCCTTGTCCCCTCCAGTCCAGCCGCCTCATGGCAGTGCTGCAGCAGCAGCAGCCCAGCAGGGGGGCTACGAGATCCCAGCCCGTCTGAGGACCCTACACAACCTGGTGATCCAGTACGCCTCCCAGGGCAGGTACGAGGTGGCTGTGCCCCTCTGCAAACAGGCTCTGGAAGACCTGGAGAAGACCTCTGGCCACGACCACCCAGATGTGGCCACCATGCTTAACATCCTAGCCCTCGTTTACAGGTTAGTCCTTCAAATTCAGTACATCAGTTCTTAAGTATTAATTATGAAAATGTGGTTTTATGTGGAAATGTGTTTCTAAGGAGACCTAATGTTTTTGATTTTTTGTTTTGTTGGTAACCTCTGGTTTTAGGTTAGTCTGCTCTCATAATAAAAAAATAACCAGTGTCAATTTTTTCAAATTTTATTGGACTAATGTCTTTGCTAGAACATTTTTTTTGTGGAACGTTTTATTTATCACGTCAGAGAAGACAAAAGTTTTGCTGTCTGTGCTTGATCATAAATCCTCAAAGTCCCCATCACTGAGTATTTTACAAGCCTTCTCCCAGGATTTCAGAATAACTAGAAGCATATTAGTGGAAGCTGGGACAATGTTTGCTTTTACCACTGTTTGAAGGATATAGCATTGAAAGGAATGTTTATAACCTTGTTTGTTTCTAAAGCATATTTTGAAAACCCTCACATTGCACAGAAAACATTTCTTTTCCAGAGAGAAAATGTGATAACATTACAACCTTGGCTCAGGGGAAGGAGCATGAAGGCCCAAACTGTAACACATAAATCAAAGTTTAAATGCATTAACTAAAATAAATAAAAATAAAACAAAAATAATGTGGTTTAGGGAGACTCTGAGCCTACAGGGCCAGTTTACTGAGACATAGAGGAATGGCCTTTTGTAGGTGGAACAGCGAGTGATTAGTCTGGGCTTCGTGACATGACAGGTACAGTCTGCAAAATGTAACAGTCACCCTCAAACCTGGTGACATGTCCCTTTAAAGTTGTGGCATGCACCCACAAAGTATTGCTCAGTGTAGCAAACATAGCCCAACGCTACCGAAGATTTACAGCGACTGTTAATTTCCCAGCCCAAGAAGAAAACAATGACACACAGGAGTTAGACAAGTATTTTATTGGGTTGGTCCAGTGCTTTCTTACGTCCATAAATCTTATTGAATGAATAGTTGCTGCAGGTTTTTAGTTTGGTTACCCCAAGTCTGTGACAGACTCAGTGGACTGTTGGGTTGACGGTGGGAACTTCTGCAAAGCTGCTTTGACCATGTCATGTGGAAAAAACGGTCTGTTACTGGGAGTTGTCAGTACAGTTTATGTTTCTCTTTGTATGGCTGGCTGTCTTTCTTCCTGTCTGTTTCTGCCTTGTCTGACTCTTTCTGCTTCTGTCTATCAGGGACCAGAACAAATACAAAGAGGCAGCCAACCTGCTGAATGATGCTCTGGCTATCAGGGAGAAGACTCTCGGCAGGGACCATCCAGCTGTGAGTACATTCTCAGCACGACAGCAAATGTAGTCATTGGCGATGTGTTTACTTCTATTGTCCGTGTGAACAGTTATAATTATAAAGTCTTATCTCACTCTCAGACCACATCTGCATTTATCCAGGGCTTTAGTGCTAAAAATGACATGAGTGCACTCCAGGTGTTTACTTCCTCTAGTTACCTGTCCTCACATTAAAACACCAAAACAATTCTTCTCCCTGGAGCATTTACAGATTTATCCAGCTGGATATGGATACAGAGAGATGTAGACTAAGAAATAAGATCATTGATAAAAGTTTGTCTACGACACATTATAAAGCAACCAGATGTTGACTTGTATACTCCTGTATAATAATGTAAAATAAAATGCTTTATGCATAGTTACTTTGTATTGTAAGTAAACACTACAGCACTACTAAGTAGGTCATGTTACTGAAGGTCATCCGTAATCAAACCTACTAAATAGTCTAAAATACGCAAAGCAGAAACGTTTTACCATTTAAATATTTAGTTAAAGACTAAATAAAAAACAACTTCTGAACTGCTCATGTATAGTTTTTACGTGTTGTCTGCGTTCATATTACCTACAGTATCTGGCACATTTTAAATGACAGGTCTCACAATCAGCAGTAATGTGTTTGCCCAGGACTGCGACTGCAGTCGAGGACAGTCAGAGGGAGCACAGATAATTTTCATAAATATTTAAGCTGGGCCTATTCTCAGATCTGTTCATTTCTGTTTGTCATTGTGACATACTGTAGAGCAGGTCGACTAGCTGCGTTAACCCCAGCAGGCCTGTGTCTCCACTGTGTGGACCTCCATTACTCTCCACTTTGTGAAGCTGAGGTTAGCTCTTCCCACTCCTCTTTTAACACCTCCATCCCTTTTCTGGTTACATTATTTTTAATTTCGAATCCAGTCCTCTTGATTGAGCTCTCAGTCTCTTCCACTCACATCTGCCTTTTGCAAGTTTGCTATTGAGAAATGTTTCTAAAATTTGAACCAGTTCCAAGGGTAAGACATTTCTTAAGAAATATTATTTTGTAATAGTATGAACTTGATGGGCTTTGTCTGCATCGATGGTTATATATTTATAATGTTTACCGATCCAGTAGTATGAAGTTTTTATAGATATGAGAATGTGGGATGTCAAAAGTGTGCCACAAATATAAAAGGTAGCATTGCTGGGCTTGCCTCTAAACTTACCATCATCTATATATCATGTCTTCAAAACCAAAGTTCTGGACAGACCCAATTCTCTTCAGGGAAGAGAACAAGAGGGTTTAAAGACGAGCAGGTTCATGATTTTGGTTTCTGCTTACACATCACACAGCTTTAAGTGGCTGAGTCTCCAGTCTTATTTGTTTACTTTCAAGTTTATTTTATTTTGTATTCAATGAATAACTGTAGTGACTGTGCACTGGGCTGTAAGAATCAAAGTAGTTGCTGCAGTCAAGCTGTATGTGTTGTAATGGTTTGATGAGTAAGGTCCTCCACTGCCTTTTTTGTTATCTTATGATAATCTTAATAAGGTGAAGAATTTTATTGATATGTATTTGATCATGTATCTATTCATTTATTTATGGACCACAAGGGACTATGCACATAGGATGATTAAAGGTGTTTTTAGATAGGATGCGGTGGATGCAGCAACGTGCTAAACAAGAGCACATTAGTGTTTCGCTGAGCTAAGTGCAGCACAAACTTGGGCACAGCGCTCTGTGACGCAGAGAACCTGACAGCTCCAAGAAGACAGGTCTGTAGAAAAGCAGAAAGTTGGGCCTCATTTCTGTGAGCCTCTGTGAAGTCCACCTAAAAAAACAGAATTAAATTATACTCAACAAGTTCTTGAAAAAGTTTTAAAATTGCATAAGCGTTCGACTGAGGACCCTCTCACCTGTCCCTTACTTTAATTTCCCTCTTATTTCCCTTTTCTCTTCCTTCCTTCTATCACCCTGAATCACCCGTCTGCCTTTCCTCTCATCTTCCCTCCCACGCTGTCCACATGGCCACCAGATCCTGGTCTGACTCAGAGAGACCTCCAGTCTACTTCCTCCTGAGCATGCAAACATTGGGGTTTATCATACATCTGATTGGGATCAAATTACTAATCACTTCCGCTGTCCACACGGCCTCTTCCTCCTCCCTCACCACATCAGTCGCATTATGCTGCTGTGGTGGAGTCTTGCGTTTGTGCTCCCACAGCGCACATGGGTGAGGCTGATTGATGTTTGAAAAATATATTTAAAATAATACATGTTTGTGTCTCTGTCAGGTCGCTGCCACCCTTAATAACCTGGCTGTCCTGTATGGGAAGAGAGGAAAATACAAGGAAGCAGAGCCTCTATGCAAGAGAGCGCTGGAGATCAGGGAAAAGGTGGGTCAAAGGTCAAACACCAATTAGATGCAGTTAAAATAATGGCAGAGGATATAATAAAACTGTCTTTACTTGCACTCCACAGCTTTTCTCTTTCACTTCACTTGGGTCCAAAACAGTCAAAAAAGACAATGTTCCTCAGAATGGTTTACATGAGTTACTGAAGGACAATTTCTTCTGCCAGAAAAAGATTAGGAGATGAAATCAGGTGAAATGTTTAGTAAAAATCTGGCGTGTTTAGCTGTCAAGGCTGGAAGTCGAAGGTCAAAATGGCTTTTAAGTTACTGACATAAAATGATAAAGAAATCACATCTTTAACAAACGTCAACGTAAAACCATAAAATGTTTTCTGTTAGCTAATTTTTAAAGTTTGTCTTGCACCTGTCTAAATGCATATTAATAAAGTTAATCGTTCTGTTGTATTTCTTAACTCGAGTTCAAAGTAGGGACATCCCAGTTTATTTGGCCCTTATTTGAGAAACATGTTTTATCATATTTATTATCAGTAGATGTTGATGTAAAACAGCTGTATCCCACTTCGGCTAAGGGTTTACTTACTGTTAATTATGCAGTCGTAGGAATGCCGGTTATGCACGTCGTCAGAAATTAAGGCTACGCAAACACACGATACAGTCTCCTGTTATTTATATGATTGTAGCCATTTTCTCTGCCGTTACTGTTTACAAGGAACTATGTGAAGAATTATGCCGCCACCGCAGCAGTTATCTACACCTACACTTTGGCTAACAGCAAGTAGAATGTAATGAATCTGACAGTATTTTTCAGGAGCTACTTGATCTGAATAGGCTACTGGAAGTTCTGGTTAAATAATATTCTAGGTTTAAATTATTCATATGGCATGAATAAAAGATTAAGTGGTGGAATGCAACTTCTGAAATAGCTAAGATGTGATCCACTACAGTGAAGATGTACCACTCCAGTGCATTTTCTGGAACTACAGAAACACTCCTTCACTTGCTGATGTTACAAAATGGATTGTGTTTCCCCACAATCAATGGTTGTTGGTTAGTTACAGGCTACAGAGAGCAACTGGACCAGAGATATTCATGTGATTGTTTTCATTAGCGACAGCCGAGACAGGTTTCTGGTGATGATGCTCATTTGAGCCAATAAATACTACACAGTGGTCTCTGGCTGCTAATGAGTAGCTGCTTGCTGAATATTATAATACAGCATAATAATGTTTTCTGTGCCAGCATTTTGTAATGATGAATACAGGCGCATACAGGAAATCCATGCAGGGTCAGGGCATCTCTATATCTGAGTGCTGAAATGTCACTTTTGGCATCCTCCGTTTAGTTTTGTGCTCTCAAAGCTGCCGCTCAGCAATTCTGAAAATCTGTAAGACACTTCTTTTGGCATCTGTCCTCAACTCATGGCCTTGAACATACTTTCGTTTTCCTTCTCCCTCCTCTGAGAAAGAGACGTCAGCTTTGGTTAAGCTGAGCTATTTCATTTTTCTGTGCTACTTAAACTCAGATGATAAAGCCGCTGCTTTAAGCTGTAAGTCAGAGTGAGGTGGCTGTAACTGCGCTGCTGAATGCGAAGGATTCATTCTTTCCTGCAGTTTTGTATTTTTATAGAAGCTCAGGAAGACCATCGTTTGAGTTTGACAAGCATCACTGACAGCAGATGTCAGTGGAATCAATTAATGTGATGCTACTTAAGCTTGAGTGTAAATAAACCTCATAACTTTCTGACTGAATAAAAACAATAAAAAGGAGCAGTGTGCTGTTTTTATACAGTCTGATTCTGTACATCCAGGATTTCAAACTGTAGTACAATACAAAATTCTTCATTAGATTTCTGTTAAATTAATGCACAAATGTAAAGGTACAGTGCATCCATTTCTTCTTTCTGTGGAAGATAATAGCCATTCATGCTATTGTATTTAAGCTCTGTCGTGTTAAATTTTAAGTAATCTGATGGTTATTTTCTCATTTAATTGAGTTATTGTTGGTCAGAAAAATCCTAGAATAGAATTGAATAATTTCCCAGAGCTCAAGGTTCTTCTTCAGATTCCTGTTTAAAATCAAATTTTGTTTCTTGTTTTTCAAATGAATTCATTTGGAAAAACAAGAAACCAAACCAGACATATGTTGTTTTTACTTGAAAAATAACTAAAACAAATAATCAATTGGTAAAAATAATTGCCAACCTAGTTTCTGTTAATTGATCAGTTGAGTGATGGGTCCAGTTGTATAATTCTCTAACAATCTATATAACTATAGAAATTATGTGGAAATTAATGTGTCAGATTTTGTATAAAGACAATATTGAATTCACTTAGTGCTGATCGGACTGTATAAAGTGTCTAAATGACAGACCTACTCTGCTTAGTTTTAGATTTAGTCAGTGTTTCTCAGAACTTTAGACTGTAGCACTTTTAGTAACTGAAGGAAAACCATCAGTAAACACTCTCCCTTCCTCAGTGACCTGGTCTTTGCTGTTTCATGTGGGATTTGGCCTTTTTTCCAGCTAAAGATGTTAACAGGAAAGCTGTTAGATGCGTTACTCTGCAAAGGAGGCAGTGTGGGGGCCCAGGACTGGGTGGATGCACTAGGTAGCATTGCTTGCATAGTTCTGCACCATCCTGTGCATCACAGGCAGAGAGGATGAAGCCCTAAGGCTTAATTTTAATATTTAAGCTAAAGTATTTTAAACCAGCTGTGCAGTTTTCTTTTTCCATTTTTTCTGTCCTCCCTCTGTTCATGTCTCCCTTTCTCTTGTCTTCTTCAGTTAGCAGTAGCCAGCCTTTCTCTGGCTGTATTTTCTACTATTCCTTTCACTTACATGTTTCATTTGCATTTTTTGCATTTATTTTCTCTCTCTCTCTCTCTCTCTCTCTGCTGCTCAGTCAGATACAGATGAAATTCATGCTGCAGTTTTGTAGTTCTAGACACCTAGCAATTCACCTGCATCTCTCTTCTAGTTGCTACTCTCGATTCTAATGGCTCTAAGCCTTTTCAGCACACAGGTTAATCTTCCAAATTAATGCAAACACATGCGTTTTTTTTTTTAGTTCAGTTTTGTTTGGTTTTGTGTGCAGGGAGGCAGATAATGTTTACTCTAATAAAGGATGTTTGTAGCTACTGATGTGATTTATTTATCTACCCTTATCAGCTTTTACTGTTTGTTACCAGGGCAGTAGTTCAGGAGACAGCTAGATACAGTATGTATCTATGCTATAATACTAAATTCCCCATCATGTGGCTAGGGACAGGGGATAAGTTCTCACCCGGGGTAAGAGCTGTTGACAAAATGCCGCATTCCAGACACGTGTTGTTTTCTGATCAATGATCAGTGTTGTTTTAACCCTCTGCTTGCTACTGGTCCAGGTGCTAGGGAAGGACCACCCGGATGTGGCGAAGCAGCTGAACAACCTGGCCTTGCTGTGTCAAAACCAGGGCAAGTATGAGGAGGTGGAATACTACTACATGAGAGCGCTGGAGATCTACCAGACCAAGCTGGGTCCCGATGACCCCAATGTGGCAAAGACCAAGAATAACCTGGTGAGATGGATGGAGTTGGGGTGGCAGCAGTTTTCACTCATGGAGGAATGCAGGTTTTGTCAATTAACACAAATATAGTTAGTACTCTCCATAAAATATATTTAGTGAGTACTCTCCATTCCTTCTGTTAGCAGACTGGGGAAAAAAAGACTGAATTATTTGTCTATACATTTTGATTGGTTATTAGTTGTTGGTTTTATACACAATGATTTAGTAAGTTCTTGGTTAAGTATGCTACATTAATTAACACTTTATTTAAAATAAACGTCGTGCATGTGTGATTATTTTTTATTTATTAAATTTTTTTTTAATTTCACAGAGCACATGTAGAACAACCTCTACCTTTTCTCTAAACATGTCCTTTTCAGTCTAATAGTGATTTATTGCTTGTTTGTTTTTGTTTGTTTTTCTTAGGCTTCCTGTTACTTGAAGCAGGGCAAGTTCAAGCAAGCTGAGACTCTTTATAAAGAAATCCTCACTCGTGCTCATGAGAGAGAGTTCGGCTCTGTTGATGGTATGATGCGCATGTGTGGCAGTATAATGAGTATTGTATAATCTGTAATGACGTTACTATTGTCAGGCTTTTGTGTTCGAAGAAATGTTGACTATGTTTACGTTTTTGTTTTCCACTGCAGATGAGAACAAACCAATCTGGATGCACGCTGAGGAAAGGGAGGAACAGAGCAAGGTGAATGTCTGCAACTGTTAATGTGGGGAAAATGTACTTTTAGTTTTACTGAACCCTAGTAACAATTTCATGTAATTTATACACATGTGTTTGATAATATGTCCAGTAAAGTCAGAGCTAGAACAAAGAGAAATGTCCTGAGCATAAACGTAGATGACAATATATGAGTGAAGTTACACTCACCAGGGCATTAAACTACTCTGACTTTTTCTGTTTTTATTTAATCTGGAATAAGAAAGATTGACTTTACAAACTGTTGGATTAGCAGATTATATTTCAGTAAAAATCAAACACACTCAGCGCTGATGACGAGGTAAATAGCTGACTTATTTCAGGAGAAGGAATCCTAGCCTGACTGTAATCCCACCACTAAATACTTCTACATGTTGTGTCGTGTTGCTCTTTAAAAAGGCTGGCTTAATTTAGCTCTAATGTGTGAGTCATTTCACGTTTTATTTTATGTGCCTGAGTTTTTCAAACACACAATTGTAACACATTTACATGAGTTAATTCCTTAAAGCATCTTTGTGTAAATTAATGAACATGAGTTATGTCTCACAGGGGAAGCAGAAGGACGGCTCACCATTCGGAGAGTACGGAGGCTGGTACAAAGCTTGTAAAGTCGACAGGTAAAGCTGTTTGTTTGAAACTAGGAAAATATGAACTAACGGCAAGAAAGTAGATGACATGAGGTATCGAGCCAAGAAAGGAGGAGAAAGAAGCCAAGGAGCTTTGGGAAAGAAAGGAAAGAAAACAAAATCTATGCTCATATATACAAAGCATAATCCAACAAAACACCAGAAATGCAAATAACAAACTAATCAAACTGGACAAATAAAGTGATTAAAATCTGAGAGAAAAAAAGAAATAAATAACACCCATTAATTAAACATTGTGACTTGCATACATCATAATTGCCATTTTTTTCCCTAACATCTTTGGAAACATAATGAACCTTTAATATGTTTTATTATGTAATTTGAAACTGCATACTGGCAATTTTCCTACGCATTATCCAAGGTGATACTGGCAAAATCTGGTTTTACAAAAATAAAGTGAAGATGAAGTACTGAAAGTGAAATTTATATATATATAAAGGTCGACATGTGTCTTAAGATTTCCTGAACTTTCTGCCTTATCCGTTTTTAAAAAGGTACATTTGTTTTCTTCCCTAAAATCCAGTTGCATTTGACCAATGACTGTGACGAGACAAACTAACAAGTTATCTTTTTTTCTTGACCTTAGATTAAGAAAAAAATGATGTCAAGTTATGTCCAGCATGCTCAGGACACACACATTATTCTGGATTGTAGAAACTTTACTCTTACAAAACAAGCTCTAAAATCTTTAAGAGAATATCAATCTAACTCAAATGCTGGTGTTTGTCAGTGCATTTATATTGCAGAAAATTTCAGAATAGTCTCTAACCTCCACTGCATGACTCATGGTTTTCCTTCTTGTTTATGCAGCCCCACAGTTACCACCACCCTGAAGAACCTGGGTGCCCTCTATAAGCGGCAGGGCAAGTTTGAAGCAGCGGAGACTCTGGAGGAAGCTGCCATGCGTTCCAGAAAGCAGGTGTGGACTCTGAAAAAAATCCCAATGAAAGAGCTTTTAACTAGGCATTTCTCATAAGGAAATGTTTTTATTAATTTGAACATTTAGTTTGGTGATTATATATTAGGAGTTTGGTAATTATATATTAGGAGGCCAAAAGCAGACAAAAACAGCACACTACACTGCCTGCTCCCATTAAAGGTCAAAGATCTTCTGTTCTGGCATCGATCTGGTGTTGACCACGAACATTCCTGCATGTCATCCATCATTTCTCTGTGTAAAATTTCCCCCAATAAATGCAGGACGCAGCACCAAGCAATGAACCTCTTTTGCAGCAATAAACAACATGGTAAAACTGTTTCAGTGGAAATATGTTAAGTAATGTTTTAAAAGAAACCACAGGTTTTCTCCATTTTGCACTTCTGTCACAGAATAATTTCTACGGCTGTTGTCTGATGGTGTCTGCTAGGGCCTGTGTTCAGTGCAGCAGGAGGTAGAGTCTGTGGCTTTAGAATTAATTGGATTATGGGCACTGGTACCTGTTCCTGTCAGCTGTGCAGTGTCTGTGTGTGTGACCACACACACTGCAAAGATGCTCAGCCTTATCCTTAATCAGATCAATTGAATTGGTACTTATTCCTGTCCCCGTGTGGTTATCAGGGTCTGGACAATGTGCACAAGCAGCGCGTGGCCGAGGTCCTGAGCGAGCCGGAGGCCCGTGAGAAGCAGCGCAGCCGCGAGAGCTTGACTTCTGACACGGTGAAGTACGAGAGCGGGCCGGACGGTGGCG
>OMLM01016804.1:0-23845 GCA_900302695.1 Helostoma temminkii | reverse complement strand
GCCCCTACTTGTCCCCGCTCATACTCTGACTCTGCCCCCCACCGCTTGCAAGTAACCCAGCTTTACCCTATCACAATCCAGCATTAAGACTATGTATGCTGATTGGTGGAGCCTCCTTTAAACAGTTGTTGTTGTGCTTGTCACTAGATCTTTATAAAAATAATAAATGATATATCTTTGTGTGTATGAGAAGCAATCACAGATACTAAAATAAACAGTATGGTATGTTGTTTTCAAAAATTACAAAGCAATTGTAGTCCATTTCATTGTATTCAATTTTACAGTTATAATTTATTGTCATTAAATTCTGATTGCATCCCATTAGTTTGACCATTCTTCTGCTGGAGACAATGAGGCTGAATGTGTACAGGAAATCATTAAACAAAGGTGGAATGAGACATTTACAGTAAAAAAAAAAAAAAAAGAGGCAGAAAAAAACAGCTGTTCGCGTGCGTGTGTGTGGAACAGGTGAGCGTGTTTTGTGTGCGCGCACTGTGCATTGCCTTTTATGTAAATGAGCTGCTGGTACTGTATTTGCAGCCAACTACGAGTAACATATATTGTTGGTTTTAAATGAAATGTCTTAATATCAGTGACTGAAGAGACACTTGGATCTCGTGTGGGGACATGAAATATCAAACAGTGGATGACTTTCTGGTGTCCCCCGGTGATATTGTGTGCACTGGAGGGGTCATACACAAAATGTGTTCGTCTGTAATGAATTGCGTTTA
The DNA here is from genome assembly GCA_900302695.1 of Helostoma temminkii. NCBI lineage: Eukaryota > Metazoa > Chordata > Actinopteri > Anabantiformes > Helostomatidae > Helostoma > Helostoma temminkii. Next base: position 23,114 of record OMLM01016804.1, on the reverse strand, counting down.
ATTGATGTGCTTAATTGAACGCTGAGGTAGAATGCAACAGGTAGTGGACGAGCTGACAAAGACTGCTCTCACACTGATGTTCTTTAAAGTAAAGGTTGAGAATCTTAGATCGGCCGGGTATCGTGACAGTGCTCCGAATGAATGTGTTTACGTGAACTAAATTGTCTGTGTTTCTGTCCGTGCTTGTGTGTGGTGCAGAGGGTGGTGAGGCGCTGTACTGGGACACAGTCGTATAATTACTTTTGTCTTTGTATATTTAAATAGGAATTAGTTAAATAGCCCGAGTCTGACGTCAGATCACTAATTGATCCCTGCTCAGCCAATTACCAATAATAATTCAGAAGCAATGGTATAATATCTTGTGTAAGGGTGGCGGTTTGAGCCGAAAATAAAGGCCGGTTTAAGCCCGAGGCCGACGCTGCTCACATTTTACACAGAAGTGAACAAACAAATCCAAAAGCTACTAATGCTACACAGGTTATTTTACATATTTTAAATATTTATGGGCATAAGCAGAACTTACTCTATCCTTCACCTGCATTAAAAAAGGGGGGGGGAATGAGTCCAGTAGGAATGAAAGAATGAAAGAAAGAAAGAAAGAAAGAAAGAAAGAAAACAAATATTTAATTGTTTTATGATATTGTAATGATTTGGGTAATTGAAATGCAATAGATGGCCAAAGTTGCCATGGACATGCTGCAAAAAATGTATTACTCGGGTTAATCAAAACCATTAGAAAATATATGGAAACGAGCATGTAAAGACGAAGTTTTACCAGAAAACTTTGCAGAAGCGTGCGTGCCCGCCTGCGTGTGTGTGCGCGGCAATTTGCCCGTTACAACACGCTCCAACCTGTCTACCACGCGCGTTTCCTTTGCACTCCGTGCGCTCCTGGGGAGTCTGCTCTCACATAAAGTTGCATCACCTCGCTTGATTTCCTTGTTCTCCCTCCGCTTTTAAAGTCCATCATTAAAGGGATTAAACAGCTGAGATTTTGGAGAGATAGACCCGGAGAGTTTGAGGCGATGTTTCCTCGTCTCCTCGCCTGATTGGACCGTGCAAAGATGATGTCAGACGACCGCGTGCGCCCCGGATTGGAGAAAGCGGAGTAAACAAAGCCGCGAGGAGGAGGAGGAGAAGAGGTCTGCACATCTTCAGACAGTGCGACCAACACGCCAAATCCGAGTTTACGTACAGAAGACAGCGGACCCGGCGGCGCGTACTCGTTTGCTAAATGCTGAAAGTTACACTGACAGTCCAACATTAATGGGTGACGCGGTAAAAGACTTTTGGAGAAGCAAAAGGGGAAAATTACCACCGTCTTTCACTCCGGACGCCGCACAGTTTGTCGTTTAAGTAGGAGAATGATTGACTAAGTCAGCGCGCAACCGATCGTTAGTAAGTATCGAAGGAATCCATCGCGTGTGTCCTGGTTTAGCACCGCGTATTCTGCGCAAATGCGGTTTTGAGAAATTAATTTAGTAACACTGAATTCGAGTTGACAAACACCGGCGCGACGCAGCCGTTTGGAGACAACCTGTGCCATTTGAAGTAGGCTTCACATTCAGAGCATGATCCGATAATTGGGACACAGACAGAGACAGAAAAGTAGAAATAAAGAGCTAAAAAGGCACCAAGACACTGAGGTGTGTGTTTGGGAGCGTTTGCCCCTGGCGTCCAGTTGTCCCGCCGAGCTGTGCGGAGTCTCCAGCTCAGGCCGGCAGCGCTGACATGCTGCCCAAAGTCGAGACTGAATCCTTGGGACTCTCTCGATCGTATGGGGAACAGGGGCACATGCCAAGGAATATGCAAGGTAAGAACTGTCATTCCCAGAAATCTCGTTAATCCTAAAGACTGTCATTCACTATGAATGTCGTTAGACCAAAGGATCTTGTTAGACCCAAAGCTTCCCCAGCAGTGACTCCACTGCGATACCGGACTGGAAGTTCTCGATGCGTAGCTTACTTTCATTTCACCAAAACTTCTGCAAACACTTACGTCCACTACGTTTTCGCAGGTAATGTAGTTCAGTAACTGGCGAGCGTGAATAAAAAAACATTTTATGAAGAACATGTTCAGTATTAGACATAAATTACGGTGGTCATCGTTCTACAGAGCGTTTTTTTTTGAAAGCTGCTTTATATAAGTAGGTTTATAATATTTCTCCCCAATGTTTACTCTGACATAATAACTAAGCACTGTGTATGCAGACCCGGGCTCACTTTTTAAAGGTTTGGCCCGTGATCAAACAAAGATCATATCCAGCTGTCAGTCATGCTGGAAGTGTGCGGGCGCCTGGTGCGCAAAAAAAAAATCCTGTGAGGCAGAGCAAGAAAGGCGCTGTTTATTTATCGTCTTTACTATTTATGTTCTTTACTATCAAAACGTGTTTTTGTCCGTACATAAAGCTGTGGTTCAAGCAGGTGTTGCCAGTTTCTCAAACGAATAAAGCTGCGAGGTTGATTTAGTTCCCCAAAATATCTGACCTCGGGCCAGGTTATTGTAATTTTGCTCTAAATTATAATAATCCTAAATATGTGACAAATCAATGAAAACTAAAATATATTTTGTTGTCTTTTAATAAATTACTGTTTTGTGATTTTTCTGGCCTAAAAAAATGATGTTTTTTCAAAATCCCATAAAAGTAAATTAAACAGGCTGTAGAGACATTTTATTTAAGGCCTATTGTATTTTGTAACATTTTTACAGAACTTTTTAAAAGTGTCAAACAGAAAAATCGCTGTAGATCATTAGATTTGACTTGAGGTTTATATTTTTCAAAAATGTGCAGATTTGAAAAATATTCGAACCACTACTTTTTTCACATTGGATACGGCATTAATCGATTTCTTTTCTTAAACTATTTATAAGAACACGAAATGCAGCGAAAATTCAAGTCTATTTGCTGACTCTTCCTCTAAAATGAACTCACGTACGACCCCTGATTCTCCTCGTGTCATTCCACAGCTATATACATGAGCATCAATTAGCCCGGACTTGGTTTATGGGACCTGATAACTAATACGCACAAGACAAGGAGTGGCTTGTTAACTGCGTTTACACACGGACTGGAAGAGGATTTTTTTTTTAGCTTTTGACAAATGCTGTAGCTTTCTGGAATCTGCATGATCAAGCAGCTCTAGGTGAGAGCCAGCAGGTGAGACTGTGCGCACTTTAAAGCAAAATAATCTACACACACTGGACTGTACATACAGCTCAAACTTCAGATGCAGGACGGTTTAATTATATGAATTATTGTAATCTTTACATTGTTGCAATACAGACCCAGCTGTGTGTAGTTACAGAACCATAAACTGTGAATCAGAAGCATAGATATTCTATAATAGAGGGGAAATTGTCTGGCTAAAACGATGAGAAATATATATTTTTTTCTTCTGAAAATAGTTTTTATTTGTGGCATTAGGAATATTTCCAAGTGGAAGTGCTATTTAACTCTTATTTATCACGGCCTCGCTCTATTTCACAACCAGTGCGTGGTGGTAATGTTTATTTTCTTTGTGAAAATGTGTCTAAATCTGCAGTTGTCGTGCGTCATGAGAACGGGCCCTGCAAATCATCTCCCCTGTGCGCTTTAAAGGAGAAGAAAGTTCAGAAACTGGCTTTGCTTTAAGCCTCTGTGGAAAAAAAACGACAGCTCAGTGGAACTTGTTGCTTCAGCTGGAATAAGCTGCGCGGATCCCAGCAGGGCAACACGCTAACAAACCAGAAATCATGTCTAATTAAAAGGTCTGAGCGAGCAGATGAGTGGATTTTGAAATAGAGCAGGAATATGTGTGTGAAGGCCTTGGAAGGCGTCTAGTTGACAAAATATTTCCACTTTTACAGCCACATCCACTGAGGTTTTCCTGTTTGATGTTGGCTGCTCTTTATGATTAGAACCATAAATGCTTTTGTAACTGCAGTAAATGTCAGGCTGGCTGTTTGCTTAGCGCTGCCACTCTTATCAAAGTAGTTGTAATATACAAAGCAAAAGGGGGCTACAACGATACCACCATAATCGCTCAGTGCAAGAGCTTTCTAGTCACTAATATTTTTTAAAATTGCAATAATTCTAAAATTCCTTTTATTAGTTCACAGTCTATATAAGTATCCGACACAGCTTTGCAATCAAATGACATTATCATGTTATGTTGGCTTGAACATTTTTTTTTCCAAACGCTCTCAGAAAGTCACATAAATTGTTGCTACTACTATCGTCCTACTATAAAGCAACGAAACTACTGGCCAACAGCGCTGCGGGTGATTCTTCGAGAGGGAAAAATAATGTTGGTTAAAGTTGGTTTTGGATGTTTTCTCCTCGCCTGCAGAGATAAGGGCTTCTCTGTGTGTCTTCAGTTGTCTGTGGGCGGTAACATTTTCTCCTCCAATCCTCCACTCTAATATCTCTCTATTTCCCCCAGCGACTTCAAGACTTAGACCCATGCATATTTATGAGGTTCGCTTCCATGAGCTTTTTTTTATTATTATTTTGTTGGCTCCTGTCGACTGGAGAAGAGAAAACGGCAATGAGGAGATATAAATTCTTGCGTCCTTTTAAGGCATTCCAAAAATCTACCATCCATCCTCTTCCCCTCCTCAAATTAAACTCCTAAAAGTCCAAGCGACGTTTAAAGAATCTCAGCCAGTTGCGTCGCGTGGTTCCCGTAGTTCGTCTTGATGGATGGAAGTTGTTTTATTTATTTATTTTAAATAGACTGCAATGAAATAGACTTTTCTGTGTGTGTCCGTCTCCTCCGCAGCTCCCCAGTTAAAAATGATGGACTACTCTTATGACGAGGACTTGGACGAGATGTGTCCCGTGTGCGGAGACAAGGTTTCTGGGTATCACTACGGACTCCTGACCTGCGAAAGCTGCAAGGTTAGTACCCTCATCCAATAATGCTGGACACTGCATTGTTACAAAAATATTTCCGTATTGAGAAAATGTGCATCTGTGGCGTTGTGTGTCTTTGGTGACCATTCCGTATCTGCTGTGATAAGTGAAATACTCTGATAGTCTAAAATTGTCTTCATGAGTGATATCACTGTTATTTATAATTATAGTTATATAAATGGTTATAGTTATAGTCTAATGTTAGAGATCATGTAGAACTAGACAGGGTATATCGGCTATACAGTAGTAGTAGTAGTATTTTTATTTCCTTAAATTGCAGACATTGCAATCATTTTATTGTAGGTTTTGCACATTTCATTTATAGTAATAACACTCATATTTCCCTATCAGTGCCTGATTTCAGTGCATTAATTTCTCTGTTTATCTGTGGAGATGTATTTTTGGCAGTAAAATTTTTGCATGGCAGGCATTTAGTTGACAATCTAGTAAAGAATGAGTTCCATATCATAAACATTGCAGGAAAACCGACATTAAAAAGCGACAGAGGGTCAAATATTGTTGTGACAGTTGATCTAACAAACCTTTCCTGTGGGTGTTAAAGGATTTTGTAATGTGGTGAATGGGTTGGAAAAGAAACAGGACTTCAAACACGTGCAATGCAGTTTTGTGATTTTTGCAACTATCAAACACATCAGGCAGGGGAGGAGGAGGAGGAGGGTTTAACCCAGGAAGCAAAGAACAGTAATAACGAATCTGTTTGTACAAGCTTGTATCCTTCTGTCTAAAACTCTCATCACAAGTTCATTAAGAGAACAGCAGCATTGTCTGGTTGCAAAACGTTTCCATAGGCAAGTTAATAATGAGACTACTGCAAAGTAAACAGTCTGTGCTATTAATCTGAGTTCTATCAACAACCTATTTGTCCCTTTCTGCCTATTTCCAGTGTTATCCTCAACACTGAGCTAATAGGCATTACCCACATTTTTTTAGTCCAGTAAACCTGTCATCACAAAATTAAGCTGAGACAAATGTTTCTGTGTTAACACTATTCAGTGTAAAACTGCCGCTCACAGTATTGATGCAGCAGCACACATTTCTTGCTTATGTGGTCATTATTCAAAGCAGATGTTATAGATTTTATCCCATATTATGACCTTGAGATGCTAAGCACTTGCTTGAAAAGAGACGTCAGTGGCATCTCTGCTGCTTTTCAGCCTCAGCACAGGCTTGTATTGTAGAGTCAGTCCATAAACACATTTCCCAGTACAGCAGAAACCCTGGTGTGTGCACATATGCGTGTGTACACAGGATGCAGATGAAGAGATCTGTTCTAAAACGCTGTATATCACTGTTGCAACATTAATAATATTGATAATTACCTAAAGCTTGTCATTGATTATCTCTAAAATGCAGCTATAGCATGTTCATTTTAAAAGTATGATCGCCAGGGCTGAACTGATATATCAGTTTGTTGACATGTTACAGGCTCATATTGGCATTAATTATTTGCTCTCAGACGTGCAGTGCAATCTATCTCCAGTGTAATGAAGGTTATGTGGCCACAACTGCATGAGAGCTGAAAAATCCAGCACTTACGTTTTAGCCTTAGCTTTTCTAATGTGCTACCAGAGTAACCTTCACATTTTCTGACCAGCAGGTATGTTATTTATCCTAATTTGTAGTGAATTTTAAGTCCTCTTTTATTTGCAACTACCCTTTACTCTCTCCTTGCATCCTCTCAACTTACCCCTCCCCTCCATATGCTCTTCCATCGTCAAAGCACAGTTTTGAACAGTACGCATTTGTTATCGGGGTCAGTATATGTGCGTGTGCAGACACACGCACATATACATAAAGAGAAACACAGCCACAATCCTGCTACCTCCTAACACAAGCGCACACTGGTACACACAAGGTGCAAATGTACGCATTCAAATCATTCTTCATATACACAGGAAGTGGTAACTCATATACTCCAGCCCACATTTAAGTAATGATGGAACCACATTATGCTTGATAGTATAACACCCCATAAATGTTACACAGATCCTCTGTGTCACTTCCAGAATGGCAGATTTAAATCCTAAAACAAACATTGAAAAATATGAAATTATAAGTGAATAGTTATGGGTCAGGGCCATTGTTTATAATGGACTTAAATATGAAATAACAGCTTAGTTTAAAGGAAAATATATACAAAAAAGCAAACTGAGGTAAAAAGTTTGGCAGAACACACAAGAACAAGGAACTACAGTAGACAGGAATCAGCAGATGTGTTTGAACAAATCCTGTTTTTTCCTGCTTCTTTGTTGGACTATGTTTTGCCATGTTGTAAAAGACGTCTGCTGGTTGCTGGTTATTGTGCAGAGATGCAGTTTTTAGAAAGGAATAGCTAGCTACCAATTAATCGATTTAATAATTAGTACTGGATATAGAATTTATGGAATTCAACTTGGACTTAGTTTGTGTGAATGTTTTGTAGCCACATTATGATAATGTGTGACACTTTTTGAGGGGAAATTATCTTTAAATCTACATCTATTTGTAATGGCAACAAAAACAGGTTTGCAGCAAAGATTGCGTTTTCTTGGTTTGGAACGGCAGTGAGATGTTGTGCACTTATTCTCCATAAGTGACATTGTGTGGTTTTTAAGGCATGTTAGAATCCAGTTTGGACCAGACGTTTGTAGCACACGCTGTGCTAAATGAAAAATTGGACAGAAAGTTCTTTCTGAAGCGTGGATTTTTTTTGCTGTAAGAAGTCAATAATCCAAAACCGAGTGTAGACTCTTTTTTAGGGGGTTATGTGGTGGGTGTAATCAGGCAGATTGTCAATTAAATTTGTGTTTGGTGAGATATTGACAGCAGTAGGTTCTTTTTTTATTTTTATTTTTTAAAAGAGCAGGTTTAAGGATTCCCCTCCCAGGTTATGGATCTAGAATACGTTAATACCATCTTCACTCTGTTTGATTTTCACTGCTGCTGCCAATAATTAATTCCACGTTGCAGGTATGAATGTCTCCTGGAACTGTGAAACATGGATATAATTTATTGGATTTTTTTGGACTCGTCCTCTGATATTTTTTAATAATTAAGTGGAGAGTTGAAAAAATGCTTTCCTTGTAAAATTTTGTGTCTTTACATGAACAGATAATTTTGAGAATAGTGATCCAAATTAGATATATTACTTTTTATAAACTACTCTATAATGCAATGAAATGGTGAATTAAACAGGTATTTGGAGAATTTAACAATACAATAAATTTATGTAAGTGTAAAATTATAAATAATTTCCATGTATGACTTCATCAAAAATTACAAGTTTTTGCTTTTAAAAGCATATATTTGCTCTTCTGTATATACTACATATTTGTGTGTGTGTGTCCATAAAGTATCTCAACATCAAAAAGAGTATAGCTTTCAAAACTTCAGTGTGTGTTTATGTGTATGGTGTGTGTGTATCCATTAAGCTTGTCCCTCTCCATCTGTCTGGGAGCGTGAATGGGCCAATTACCATTGCATTGCAGGGGTCAAGCAGGTTGACGTCTTAATTGGTTTTCTCCACAGGGTTTCTTCAAGCGCACCGTCCAGAACAACAAGCGCTACACTTGTATAGAGAACCAGAGCTGCCAGATTGACAAGACCCAGAGGAAGCGCTGCCCCTACTGTCGCTTCCAAAAGTGCCTCACCGTGGGCATGAAGTTAGAAGGTACAGCAACGTGTTTACTATTTCATAACTCAGGTGTTTGACTTGTAGAAAGAGGCTTTTATATTGGGTTGTGTTGTGAGTAAATAACTAGTAGATAGTGTGGCACTGTTAAAATTCTTCAAAATAAATTAGACACTTATAATCACAGTGATTATAATTGACAGGTCATTGGGATTTCAATGTCTTGCTCAAGGGCACAGGTTCCTGCAATGAAAATATCACTACATTAAAAGTACGTTTTCACTGCAAAATGGGCTTACAATATTAAAAGTCAGAAATATTCATAACACAGAAAAATAGACCATGTGTTTGTAGAAGCATGTATCATATCAATTGAATACTATAAGTTACAGTTCACATCTGCAGGGGTGAGAATGCAGATCCATTATGCGCACTGCATCATATATGTTTTGAGATATGATGCCTGTTTGAAATTACTATTCCTAAAAGTTGTGAAGGAAAAAAATTATAATATGGAGCAGCAAAAATTGGAGCTTGACCGCTTCTAGACTTCCACAGAGGTGTTTTAAAGACTTCCACTGATGTTTTAGTGAAAGACTTTTTCCATTCATTTACAATTCAAAACATTTAATTGTAGCACACTAACATTTCTCTCTTTTTTGGGGGGGGAAATTCAATCAATTTGCATATAAGCAGCGTCCTCCTAGATTAAGATGTTCACCATTAAAAAGGTCAATACCTGTTCTGACAAAATGATGATGATGTCTGTATAAAGGTAGATTATGTTTATTTAATCATTTAACAATGAACCTCTGAGTATTTTTTTGTTCTCCAGAATGTATCTTGTGAGCAGAAACCTTTCTGCTAAAGTTGAAATCTAACATTGCTTATTAGTATTTGAAATGGGGTCAGAGGGAGTTGGGGGCTATTTGGTAGCTGCTGTGCACTTAAACCTGCCAGACAGAGTAATAGATAAAATATTAAACTTGGCAGCAGGGTGAGAATGGTAATGATGATACTTTTGGCCAGCTGTTTCGAGGCCTCTCTGTTTAAACACAGCTATCCAGAAGTGACAGCAGAGCAGGACAGGTTCTTCCAACATTCAAAGATAATATTTAAAACCAAGTATTGTTTTCACACATTAGTTGACAAGTTTTAGTCTGAAATCACTAATTCCAGCTGATTCGACTTTTAATAGGTGTAAAACAGAGGATTAGAAAGCTAAAGGTAATAGTTTTTGGTTCAGATGTTACAGTACTGATACAATTTTAGCATGATTGAAATAACATTCTTATACACATTTGTAATGTGTACCCAATTAAAACTCTTTCTGTGCATGAAATTGCAGCTGACTAAAGTTAAAGTGTCAATAACTAGAAGCCTGGGAGAGTGAAGGTAAAGTACAGCCAGCCTAACTAAAATCTTTCACTTTACCTGCCACTTGTGGTGTAATTAATTGCTGTTAATTGTAAACGGCCGCTGGGCAGAATGTCCCAGCTTGTAATTTTCCAGCTGACATAGGAGGAGAACGGGTGGTGTTTGATTTGTTTAGCTGACGTTAGCTTTCAGCTTGGGGGCAAGACAAGCCCTGCAGTGCTCTGTCAAGTGCTAGAAGCTCCAGAGGGCGACTGCTGCCACGACCAGTAAAGAGCTCTCAGACAGAAAGCCTGACACCCCTTACCACACACACATAGAGTACGTAAACCTATATTCATGAGATGTCCAAAAAGGTGTTCAGAAGGCCATAGGCAAAAGAAAGAAAGAAGCTGTGATTTTATAGCAGCAAATAAGAAAAGGGTTTTAGGGTCACATTCTTTCTTATTACAGTCTTTTCATTCCATTACACAGCAGCTTGCGGCAATATGTGAATTTAGAATATTGAATGGAAACCAAATGTGGACAAAAAAGTGAAACTTTAAATTTTACTCACACTGTAATTTTTCCCTACATTTTTTTATTGTTTATACCTTTGGCTTTCTGGTGTTGTTTAGTCTTTCGTGTTTGCTAATCAGTCGGACAGCGCTTACAGTTTCAATTTTCATGTGAGCGTGGCAACGATAAAGTTGGGTGTCTATGTGTTGGTAATGTTTCAAAGTTCATGAAAGGTGCTAAAACAAAGTGTAATTGCACATGTGCACATATCACAGTGACATAAACAGTGTTGTGATATGTCTATCATCCCATCCAAACACCAGGAGTTGTCCTATGATATTATCTTGAGCTGATAAGACAGAAACAATTAAACCTGTACAATGGGGGCTTTGCACTAGGCAGGAAAAACAAGAGCATATCACTCTCTCCTCTGTGTGTTTTTGCTACAGGACAAATGAGTTACCTCCGACCCAGCGTGTAAAAGTCAAAATTTGTTTTACAAAATAAATTTCCCCTGTTGTTGCAACAGTGGGATAATACGGAGCAGCCTGGTGTGTAGAGAAACCCCACTAATGTAATCTCGCCAGTTAACATGATTATGAATGTATCTTACAAACTAAATATCATCCATATCATCATCCACAAATAGTTGTGAATTCAATTTTACAATTATTGTTATCTATAATAAGATTATACCATGTAAAACATTTAAATGAATAGGTATGAGCCTCAGTGTGACACACTAACATAACCACATAAAACATATGATGTGAAAATCCTCTTGTTATGCAGGTTAGGACTAGAAAAAACTCATATCCCAGTAAGGATTGACCCATTAACAGACCATTCACTAAAGCTGATGAAGCATGCTAAAACTATCTGAACAGGTCCCACTGGTATGATTTTCTTTTTATGCTCGCTAGAAGTTGCCTCACATCATATGCTTCACTGAGCTGCATAATATTTTGATCACTGTATCATCTTGAAGACAGACCATAACAGTTGTATTTTAATACTGGTTGTTAAGACTCACTGTTTCCACTGTGTGCTATTTAGGGAAACAAGCTACATGATATGTTTTTTATAATATAATAATCTTTAAAAATCTTAGTTGATGACAGTGACTATCTGGAAAATGTTGCTTACTTAAAAAATGCTGATTATGTTATGAATAATAAATATTACACTGCATCTCTCCCAGTTTCTCAAAACTGTGTAGATACCAATTAGTTTTATAATTAACGTTTTGTAAGTGGAGAACAATTAGTGCTTCCAAACAAGCTGACCAACCACTGTCTAACCGTTTAAACCAGATCTGACTTTTTTTTCTTTTTTTTTGCATGGCATTCATCCATCATCAAATCTAAATGAATTCATTATCACAAACAGAATGTCTGGAACTATTGAACTGAAATTTGTGCCAGCAACTGTGTGTTTGTATACTCCTCTCTGCATCTCCCTCTACCTCCTTCTTCTTTATTTCCACCCTGTCTCCATCTTTCTTGCGCTGATTTGTCTTCCATCAGCCTCCCAGTACCTGTGCTAGAAGCCAGGGAGCTGTCCCATTACTTATGCATAGGCATCATAGGTATTCATGTGTGTGCATGGGATAGGGCGCATCCGGAGCAGGGGCTGAGGCCCCGACATGACAAACAGGGTGTCAGCAAGCCTCCGCGGGACCCATTAATATGCCGGCGGCCGACAGGGATCCTCACCTACGAGTGCTTAATATTCCTGTATATTAAACAACCATAAATCAGAGGATGTAAGCACTGTGGGCTGTGTGTGTGTGTGATGTGTTTTAGTGTGTTAGGGGCTGTGTGTAGGTGTGTACACAAAATTGTGTGTGTGAAGAATCTGGTGTGTATGTGTGTGTGAGTCTATGTGTGTTGTTTATGTTTGCACATGTTAGAGATAGTATCTGCATGACACACTGGATACTTTTGGGGGAAGAGGAAGATGGTTTTGGTTTGGACAGTTTGTGAATTTATGGATGTGTATGCTCACATACATGAGTTTTTTGTGGACGTGCACTCAGTCAGTAAGTTAAGGGAATTCAGAATGGAAGACAGCATCAGCCTTTAACCTTTGAGCCTGACTTGAGCCCCAAAGCCTCACTGCAAATCCACAATATCCCTTTAGTCACTAATATATTAGCTTCTTCTTGTCTATTCCATCAGACAGACTAAATTTTCTTGCTTATGAAGTTCACATAAATATTGCATTCTTTACTTTTTCGTAGCACCACTGAAAATGACTATAAGAAATTTGTCAAGAAAGGGAAAATTTAATCAGGTTTTTATATAAAACAGTTGATTGAAAACATTTATAATCTAAAGTCAGAGTGCAATATCATAAACCCAATCCCTGTAGCATCCAACAGTTAACATCTCTCCACCTATAACACACATTCATCTTCTTCACCACTCACACACCCATGCACTACTCTCCTCCCATCTTCCCCTCCCCCGTCCATATTAATCCATGTTACATGCATGCAAATCACCTTGTTTAATTAGAGACAAAGAATCTGTGTCTGTCTGTGTGTCTGTATGTGTGTATGGTGGTGAGACCTACACCCCCCAATCCTGATATTCATGATGTGATGTGGGTCCCTGGTCTAAGGCAGGCAAGAAGGCAGTCAGGGCCTAATTTTGTTTTCCCAGTAGGGCCAACTATTAGTTTCTCAGCTCATTAATTACGCTGTTGTGGAGAAATCATTAATAGTTAAAGTTGCCCTACAATAATGTATAATGGATACATTTCACGGGGCTCCTGATTTCTTCTTTTTTTCCCTTTGATGTGTGATCAATTTTTTAACGGTCATGATAATCCCCAATCCTGGGTGATTGGGCACCGGAGTTGACCTCAAGCACGTTGGGAAATGCTTGTATGTGTGTGTATGTGAGTGTATGTAAAATCACTGTGTATAAATTACATACCATTTGAGCTGTCAGGGCTCTCCAAGGTGGCAGAGTGTCTGGCCGTCACCCAGCGCTCTCTGTGATCAGGACGTGTGCGTTTAATGTACGAATGTATGAGAGAGAAAGTCAGCATGTGGCATGAATGTGTGTCTTCTCTCTCAGCCCCACTTGCTCAGATCAGTGGCAGACACTTTTGTGACGGAGGTCATTAAAATCACTCCCAAGGCAGCTTAGAGTGTGTAAGCGAGTGTGTTTTGTGTAGCTGTCTCCCCCTCACCCACCGACGACAACTCCCCACCTTGCCTTCTCCACACCCCCCCTTCAATTTCTTCCTCTGTTCTTTCATTCATCTGTCAAGACACCATGAGCTGGACTCTGTTATCTGACTATTCAGTGTATGAGCAGGGTAAATGTATGTGCATTTTTTTTGCATGTACAGTTAAAAATGTACATCTTTCTAAAAAGGAAGGAACAAGCTAACTGGATACAATATGTCTATAATATTCTGCAGTATTGGTATTAGAGAGGGTTTTTTTATTGCATCATCTCCCAGACGTCCGTTAGCTCATTGCATGCTGGGCTCGGCAAGCCTCGTCAGAGTAAGAGTTAATTAAGTATGAATAATTAACACCAACACCCCCCAACTGGGAGACTGCAGAGGAGCTTCCCCATGGCAGATCACACATGACCCTTATAGCAGTCCACAGTGTGCCCAGCTCATTTATTAGAAATACCCATGGCACAGATGCATTGTGAGCCTCGCCATGGGATCCTACCCTAAGAGGGAAAGCAGGGGGCATCACGGGTATGTTTGGTTTATCACAAAAAAGAACCTCAATTTACTTATTGTTCACCCTTTGGGTGAAACAGTCAGTGCATTTTGAAGTTTTTAGATAGTTTTTTGACATTGCACAATCAGACAGCATAATAAAAATGTATTTTGGAAAGAGTATCTGACTTTTCTTTGACTCCTTAACAAAATCTAGTTTTTCAGATGTCGATATTGCTATATTGTTGCTTTGAGATGTTGATATTTCCTGAGTGGTAGACAGAGATAGCCAGCTGCACAATGATCATTTCGCTTCATAGAAGTTTGTGTCTCTGGTCAATAAGTAACAGCACTATCTGTTAGAACTGTGCTGTTTAAGAGTCAACAGGTAAATGTCAAGTGTAATCACCAAAGGAAAACCTTTGCTCTACATACAACTATCAAGTATCCACTGAGGGGTATATCCTTATAAGACCATGCTAATATATACAATATGCATATACATACAGTATCTTAACAAATGTGTCAGTTCAGTCTGTAAAAGTTGTCACCTTTTTTTCAAGTTTTTAAACTTGTTTAAACAGTTTGTATAGTTAATGGACTTATTATTTCAGATTATACGTTTGAAGTGATATGTTGTTTAATTTAAGTGTCAAAAGTTGTTCATTATTGTACATAATTACTTGTTCTTGCATACAGTACTAATGGGCTGTCCATGTCCTCTTCTTTTCCTGTCTTTTTTTTCACTTCTGTTCTCATGTGCGTCAGCTGTTCGGGCGGACCGCATGCGTGGCGGTCGCAACAAGTTCGGCCCAATGTACAAACGTGATCGGGCCCTCAAGCAGCAAAAGAAGGCACTGATCCGAGCAAATGGTCTGAAGATAGAGGCCATGAGTCAAGTGATGCAGGCCGTGCCCACTGACCTCACCATCTCTTCTGCCATTCAGAACATCCACTCGGCCGCCTCAAAGGGCCTTCCACTAAGCCACCATCCCGGCCACCACACTGGTCACCACCACCACCATCATCATCATGCCACTGCCCTGCCCCCCACAGACTATGACCGTAGCCCATTTGTCACTTCCCCTGTTAGCATGGCAATGCCACCTCACGCTGGCAATCTGCAGGGTTACCAAGCAGCCTACGGACACTTCCAGGGCACACGCACCATTAAATCAGAGTATCCAGACCCATACACCAGCTCACCAGAGTCCATCATGGGCTACGCTTACGTTGATGCCTACCAGTCAGGTTCACCGCCAAGCTTTCCCCACCTGATTGTAGAGCTGCTTAAGTGTGAACCAGACGAGCCACAAGTTCAGGCCAAGATCTTGGCCTACCTGCAGCAGGAGCAGGCCAGCCGCGGCAAACATGAGAAGCTCAACACCTTTGGCCTCATGTGCAAGATGGCCGACCAGACTCTCTTCTCTATCGTGGAGTGGGCACGCAGCAGCATCTTCTTTCGTGAACTCAAGGTAAGTGAGCACACTACCATTTTAGCTGTAATTCTACTTGCAGTAACTCCAGGGCATTAAAACAATACCTGTATTTTGTTTTAACTGTAAGTCTTTCACCATGTCATCATCAACCATATATTTGACAACACTTTACACAGTTCAAGATTACCATCTGTTCAGTGGACGGTTAATCTTTTTTATACTCAGCACTAATGCAGAGAGCACTGGACTGTGAGGTGCAAAACTGGGGGTCTAATCATAGCCGTCTCCTTGTCTGTTGCATTGCCTGATCAATATTCAGCAACCAGCTGAGTGCCAGCCCTGTGTGTGACATGCTGTGGCTTCGGGTTGTGAAAACTTTCACTATGAGCTTCAGGCACTTTTCATACTGAGTGTTTTATGTGAAATGAATATCACCCATCTCCCTTTAAAATATTTATCAGATCGAAGCACACAGTAAGTGATATGAGATATTGTCTATTAGTATATGGGTCAAAGAAAACCTGAGAGAGAAACCATTTCATACAGAAGAGTCAATAACAACAACATGTCCCTTTTAATTATAGTTTAATTAAGATTACGGGTTTTAATTTATTTATCTGTACATTCTTTAAGTATTTTACTAGGTGAGCATTTGTAAACTGCTCTGTGTCTTAAAACAACAACAAGTTAGCCTGAAAAATGTCCTCTAGCCCTATGTCCTCTGCAAGTGTTCGTTACAGCCAATCCCAACTGACCAATAGTAACAATCCAGCTATGTGTCATTGTAAAAATGTGATAATTCTTGCTTATTCATCTAAGAGCCCAAGGGAGACTTCCTGGTGTGTGTTGTGTGCTTGCAGCTTATTTGCTCTGAATGAAGGTTAATATTCAGAGCAACATGAAAGCCGCTTGATTAGTCTGCTCTTACCTGTTTTTCTTCCCGTTGTCTGACCCTTTTGTCAGTTTTCTTTCACAGCGTAATCGCCAAAGGCTCAGCTGCATATTCATGGGCCCCGGCCTGATTTAAAATTCCCTCCAAATATTTAACATTATTTTGTTATCAAAAGGGAAAATAACAAATAAAATAAATGTAATTTTAAAAACAGAGCCAATTACAACACAGACAAGAGTCCTTGAAAAACACATGTTGATATTTAACACACACTGTTTTCCAGCTGTTGACATTTTCGAGATCTGTATTTGCATTCAACTGTGGTAAGCAGTGCACACTCGTACACACACACAGGCTAGGGTAGGGTGTGGCCAAAGCTGAAGCCTCTCCATTTCTCACACTTTCATCCTAATTCAATTATCTCACCCACTTGTGTTTGTCACTCCCTGATTTTCTGCTGAATGAACTGTCATTATGTTATGACTAATGACTACCCATATTACTGGAGCTTAGTAGTAATTGAGGTGGGTGCCTGTTACAAAGGTAGAAAATGACCTGGGCTCAGTGCAGGAGAAACCTCTTCTTGCACCCCTGATGCCCCTCTAAAACCTCTCATGATCCTGTTGCACAGCCTCAGTGGTTTAAGTGAGGTGGAAGTGTATTTCACTTAAGCGAGGGAAATAATTGAACTAAACCCCCCGTGCTCTGATTTTAAAGAGCTATCTGAAGCACAAGGGGAATTGAAAAATAATGTGCTAGCTGTGGCTTTGACAATTTTTCCCACAAAACCCACAATTCTCTCTTCCCCTCTTGTTTCTCATTGGTAAATACTGGGAGGACTGCTGAGCTAAGTGTAGGTGAAAAGAATATGCAAATAGGATAGTCAAAGTGATAGCTCTCTTGGCTGTCCAATGCTGACATGCTATGGATACATTTTTTATGCTTTTGCTTTCAAAAGGTCCAAAGTCCCTTCAATGTTTGCTTTAAAGATTTGTTTTTTCACTGCTGAGATTTGTTTATTTATAAAAAATTAGAGCACGTGTTGGAGCTCATGCATATGCGTTTTAAATGCTTTCTGGTTCCTGTTGTCATGTGTTTGCTACTGCAGCTCAACACCATACTACTAAGAAAAACCCACACATGACCTCTGCCCCCTTCACTTTATCTTCCTGCGAATATGCCTGCTTTTGTTTATGTGTGTCTGTGAGTGCCATTCATGGGAATACATACACACTAAAGGTCTGCTCAATTGTGACAAACATTACAAATGCTCAGAGGTTAATCCCTGCTGATGCAACATTTCTCCTACTGTAAGATGCTTCTGATAAAACTTTCTAAAACAAATAATGTATGTTTTTAGTTCAATCCAATGTCACGTTGTAACGCCACCTTGTTACATCTCTTGTTAATATAGATTTGATAGATAGATGTGAGGGTGAGCCTGGGACCAGAAAGACAGGAAGCAGAAAAGTTTGTCACTGGAGTAGTGCAACACTGTGGGAAGCTATAAATACATTTTCATGTCACACACACATACACACATAAAGACACAGGCACCACTCATACATAACACCCCCCCTCACTATTATTAGCTCTGTAAGAACAAAAGAATTTCTCTGGTAATAGAACCAAGCTAGGAGGGTGTGTGTGACACGACTGCCAAAAAAAGTGTTTAAAGATTTAGTTTCCATAAGTTGGCCTTGGTCACGAGACTCATAAATATTTTTACCATTAGAAGAAACTTCTGAAGAGCACTCACTATTTTTTTTTTACAACGTGGCACACTGCCCCTCTTTCTCCCCCTTTCCTTCTGGGAATGAGGCATGACGGGAGGGCCATTTATTTCTAACACGTTAGATACGAGAAACTACGCTGGGCTTTTCCCGCCAACGTACCTCAGTTTTGATTGGTTAAACACATCGACAATTGAGAAAGTTGGGTCGTGTGCACTAAAATCAGAGAAAATGGAGTGATGAGGGAAAGTTTGGCAGCTTTGGGAGCATGTGTTTATTTTATTACATTTGAAATGAGGCAAAGCCAGGTGCGTGTGTAAATGTGTGTGCTCATGTTTAGGTAAAGGATTGTTGGATATGGTTACATTTCCACATAAACATGTATTTATTGTTTTTTAATATGTGTGCAATATGTTTGATACAATATTTTTTACTGGAACTAATTTAAGCATAAATGTGATTTTTAAAATTCATATCATTATATGATTTTGTCATTGAGAACATGACAATTATTTGCATATTTTATTACATACTTTGTATGGATTGGTCTTATTAGTCTAACTTGGATGTATTTTTTGCAGAACATTATTAGTTAAAATATGTATTTCAGAATGTTGTACATATACATAATTTTCACAGTGGGTTTGTATCTGTTTTTGACATGTTACAGTGCTGGAGTGTGTGTTAAAGAGGGAAACACTCTCAGTGACATTTGCTAGAACGGGGCTTGTACTCTGCCATCCCTACCCTCACTTGCCCTCCCCTGTCCTGCCATGAACCCGTCTGCCATCCTGGTCCCAAATGCTCACCAGACATTAAGCATGTTAAAGGTCAAATCCTCTAAAAATACATATATTCTTGAAAGCAAGTACTGGTAGTAGTACTAGCACCCAATTTGGCACAGTAAGCCAGATTTCAATGCAGCCCCGTGGTCGAGAAAAGTAATTGTGCGAGATTTGATTTGATCTGTAGAGTATCTTACATCAAACCACAAAACTAGGCCTAATTTGTTTCTGAGTTTGAGACATAATTGTAACTAAGTCATCCTGCGGATTTAAATCCAAAATATTGTGAAACACTGTAACACCATCTAATCCACCTGCCTCTGCTGGAATTGAAATAAAGACTTAACTTTGCTGCACAGTGATAACAGAATGGATCAGAATGTAAACAAAGATTAGATAAAAAATAATAATATGTACAATATACGAGTAAAGAGTAGACAAGTAAATTGACATTAGCCTATTTTACAAACAGATAAATAAATAAAAAAACTTTTTAAATTAATGAAATGATTTTAAAAATCATGGCATACTGTCTTTGTGAACACTCTAAACACAGCCCTCAAACAAAACCCTCTTCTAATGTTCCTGTTTGTATTACTGAACGTTAGGGTGGACGTGTGTGTGCGAGTGAGTGACTCAGTGGGTCCAGTGCTACCCTCTCCTCCATTGTTCCATCGTTGGCTGGCCTGGCTCCCACCACAAACACAATGGAAAGGAGAATTTAGCAGGGCGATCGGGACTATTGATGATTCATATGTTTATATCTCACCTTCCTAGCACAACTCCCTTTTCACCAGAGCCACCCCACCCCCTTCCTCTCTACACCCTTTAATAAAAAGCATGTGTGTGTAGTGTAGGGACAACAAGCACTTTTGTGTACCTTGTCAACCCACAACATACAGAGGCTGAAAAACATAATGGAAAATACCACATCACACAAGAGCTTTAAGGCTCCTTAGTTCAGCCATAATATGGTAAAGATTTGATAAAAGATCTTTACCATTTTGGGGGGTTTAGGTTGTGTATTAGGTTGGTTTGTTTGTTTGGGTATTTGTTGTTGTTGTTGTTGTTTATTTGATGCATTTACAGCACATTTTCATGTCTCATGTCGTGGCTGTGTTGCATAATTTTCCACACATTTGTTAGTGGACATCCAATATTGATCAAATGCACAAAAAGGAAAGCAAGAAGCTCTTCCCTGGAGGTGTGATTTTGTGCATTTGTCAGAAACAACAGTTAAACAGTCTGGAAATTATTACAACTCAGAAAACATGAACAGCGTTTGCAAGATATAGAGTTGCAGTAAATCAAACTCCTCCTGCAAAATGCCTCCAGAAGAATTACTAAATCTGCACAGTTTAGGACATATATCTCAACATTTCAAAAATGGATGAAGCAGAAGGGAAAGTATCATCTCCAACTATTGTCATCTGTTATTTTGTCTTAATCCTAAATGTTAACAATAGCAATAACACAGTTGTGTGTGATTTCAGACTAGAATTTGCCACATGTTGAAAGTGATGTCCATTTTAAGAGGATATTATTGTTTTGAACCTGTCCCAAGTAAAACGCTGTGTAACTTTATATATATATTTAGTCCGTCCACCTGATAAAAGTGGAGTGGGGAGGAAAAGAGCCATGACGGTTTGAAATGTGGGTTTGCTGTTTATTTTAGTCATCAAGGGACTACTTTTTAGAAGATCCAGACAGGTTTTTCTGCTTCTTTGTCTCTTTCCTTTTTTTTAGTTTTGTCTCTCTGCATGTAGCAGGAATGGCAAAAGCAGAACTGAGGGCCATTAAGTTGAGGAGGAACTGTATTAGAAGTCTTGTTTTCTGGAAAAGCTCCCAGCTGAGATGGGACAGCCATATTGGATAAACAGATGGCTGGGGAGAGGAAAGGACAGGCGAGGAGAACAGAGGTGAAACAAAGAGGGGAGATGAGAGAGGAGACAAGTAGAAGGGGATTGTAGAGTGGAGGAATGGGGGGGTAGAGTGAAAAACAAGGAAGAAGAGGAAAGACAGGAAAAAAATAAAAAGTAATGGGGTGAGAAGGAGAGAGGAGGGGAGAGGAGGGGAGAGAAGAGAGCAAAGCAAAAAGGAGCAATGGCAGTTAAAGAAAGTAAAAACAGGAAGGGCAGGAGTACAGGAGGTAATGTGAGCAAAACATGGAAAATATG
This sequence comes from Helostoma temminkii, assembly GCA_900302695.1. Taxonomy (NCBI): domain Eukaryota; kingdom Metazoa; phylum Chordata; class Actinopteri; order Anabantiformes; family Helostomatidae; genus Helostoma; species Helostoma temminkii. Next base: position 1,998 of record OMLM01016804.1, on the reverse strand, counting down.
GACACGAGTAAATTTTGTACTATATTTTACAACATAGGATAACACATAAGAAAGGCAAAATAATATATTACTACAAGAAAAATATTGCCATTTACACACTGTGCTTGGTTACACAAGTCACCTCCAACCTTTGTTGCAATTCATCCCTTTATCTTTGTGTTTTTTCCTTTCAGCTGTCCACTATTTTCTATCAAATAAAGGCAGCTATGCAAGATAATAATAATTTGGACTGCAGACAGACTACAGTGGCCTGCTCAAGGGCAGTTTATTAGGAATACTGATGAGCACAATGAATAAATCTCAAAACATGAAGACATTTTTTTCTCAGTTGAGATGTGAAAACCTTTAGTAAAACTGCTGTGTTGATTTCTTCTCTTCAGAATGATACCACTAAACACAAATATAGTAAACTAGCCTACTACTATTGTGTTCCATTAGAAAGAAAAATATCAAGACAGTTTGTTGCAATGTTTAGAAAAGATTTGTTTTATTCATTCGAGCTGAAATTTATTTGATTTTATTTCAAATTCAGATAAATGAAAAAATAAATTCCCATCTATGCAGCCTCAGTTATTTTCAGAGATATCGTCTTTTTTCAGTTGGCTTCTTCACAAATTCTCCTCCAAATGATGTTTCAACAGCTCAAAATTCACAGAAATCTAACAACCTAAAAAATGAGACAAGCATTTTAAGTGGTAGAACTATTTATTCTGCTGACTGTTCGCCAGTTTATTTGACTCCTCTTAGCGGCTGCACGTCAGTCAATCATACAGCACGACAGATCCCTGTGGTAGGGCAGGAGGTTGGCTGATGTTCACATCTCACACCTGAATATTCTCCACTTATAGATTTACCTGAGTGAATAATGTAAGGTCTTCTGATACACCCCTCCCTGCTGCATAATTTCACCCCCTCCTCTCCTCTCCTCCATCTATATCCATAAATATTACATGAATTTACTTTGGTGAAATTATACTAACACCAGCCACCCGCCCAGTTCAGACTGGAGGGGCTTTTTTACTGTCTCAGATATGCTCAATTTGCACACACACACATCAGTCCACATGCTCACATATGTGACCACACACACACACACACACACACACACACACACTCCATGACCTATCCAGGAGAGGTTTAATTTTCAAGGTGCAACCAAGTGTGCAAGTTCATGTTTGTGTGTACAAGTGTATGTGTGTGTTAGGAAGGTAGGGGGTGTTTAGCCCCCACCTTGGGTTGACCGGTGGTTGCACCTTTTCTTTTTTTCCTCACACCCCATAATTGAGTGGAAATTAATAAGCTGTTTTAGGCATGATCTGTGAACCCTAGGAAGTGGTATATCTATACCACCATCCTCTCGCACACGCACACACACACACACACACACACACACACACACATACAAAGATTTAGAGCCTCAGACTGCAATGTCTGCCTTGTCACAGAGGTCAATGGTCCCCCCACAACGACCTCTTCTCTTGACACCCCTATTCTCACAAACTGTGTGTGTGATGGGGTTGGTGGCTGCGCTCAGTTGGCAGAGATTTGTAACTGTGTCCCTGGTCCCTGGTATTCTGCAGGTTGTGTTGCACCTCCAATCCACAATTAAGAGCAAAAGAGGGATGTAGGCAAGGAAACAGTGTGGTTAAATAACTTACAAAAGGAGAAGGAGAGAGAGACAGAAGGGCACAGAATGTGGCATTAGATTGAAACCAAGCAGCAGAGAAAGAAAAGAGGGTGAATGATGTAGAGTGAGAAAAGGCTTGGTGACCATGAGAGAAAGACAGTACAGACATTCGAGATGGAGTTAGAGCCAGAGAGAGATATCGTAGAGATGGAGAGAGTAAAAAAGAGTTTACCGTGAGACATAAAGACAGATAGAAAGAGACAGAGAAGGTAATGAAGGACAACCAGTGAAGGACAGAAATGGGAGAAATGAGGATGTGAGGAGGGGGGTTAAATGTGATGATGAACAAGGGGCTGTGAGAGGCAATGACC
>OMLM01016800.1:8776-47217 GCA_900302695.1 Helostoma temminkii | reverse complement strand
TTCATTGAATGAACGTCTGTAAATTTTGGTTTGTAATTTCTCTTTCTTGGAGAATAGACAGTGAACCTAATGTGTTTTTATAGTTATTGCCCCAGACCTCTGAACAGTAATTTAGATATGGTAACACTAATGAACAGTAGAGAATGTGAAGTGATTTTTGGTCCAAAGTCTGCTTTGCTCTATTAGATGCTTCTTGACAGAAACACACTAAGATATTTGTTCTCATATATTCTTTCCACCCCATCTATCTTTATACCCTCTTGTGTGTTCTTTCCATGAATCCATGTACCAGTCTGGAAATGGTTCAAAAGCCAATCCTAAGGCTTTGGAACTCCAGCAAACCATCTTGTAAATCATTATCTAAAAATGAAGAAAACTTGGAACAGTGGTGAACCTTCCCAGGAGTGGCCAACCGATCAGATTTATTCCAAGAGCACAACGACAACTGATCCAGGAGGTCCTAAAAGAACCCAGAACATCCTCTAAAGAACTGCAGGCTTTACTTGCCTCAGTTAAGGTCAGTGTTCATGATTCAACAATAAGAGAGAGAGTAGGGAGAGTTCCACGCAAAAGCCACTGCTGACCAAAAAAAACCACAAAGGCTTGTCTTACATTTGCCAAAAAAACATCTTGATTATAAGACTTTTATTCTGTGGACTGATGAGACAAAAGTTAAACTTTTTGGAAGGTGTGCATCCCGTTACATCTGGCGTAAAAATAACACAGCATTTCATAAAAAGGTCATCATATCGACATTCAAACATGTTGGTGGTATGTGTATGGTCAGTTTTGGAGAGTCCTAGTACAGGACCAGACCCAAGTTGGATTGAGATGTTGTGGCATGACCTTAAACAGGCACAAAAACCTCTCATTGCCAGTTGTTGCAAACACAAAGCAGCCACTTATTAGGTTTAGTGGGCCTTAATAAATGAAATCATTATCTAAAAACTGTATTTTGTATTGACAAATATGCAATAAATAAATAAATAAATAACAAATAATCAGGAAGAGGACAAATATGTTTTCAAAGCACTGCAATTAGTTTCCTGCAATGCAACATTTTAGTCATTTAGGCAGCACTAATTTATTCTTGTAAAACAGTACACTAACAAGCACAAAATCTCCACCAGGTAATTCAGAGAGAACCATACTGACCTCAGATATTGGTGATGGATGGGTTAAAATGAGGTTGGTCAAATGTGGGAAAAACTGTAGTGCGAATCAGGTTGATTTCCCTTTAATCCCAGGTATTAATATTCATTTTTTTCATGTGTACTGTTTACATTTCTCTGTAACTGTGGCAAAGGCCACCTCACTATATTAAAAAATATATATATATTTTATCATATTACATGTATACCTCCATCCACCCTGAACAGACACTGCTACTCTGCATGACAAAAATATGTTCCCGCGTTGTATATTCTGTAACTAAACACAGATCTTCTGAATTCCAGAATGTTTCCACTGCCTTGGTTGTAATTTCTGCATTTCCCAGCATTTGACTGTAATGTGTTTGTTGTGTTTGTGAAGACCAAATGTACAAACATTCTGGAAGAGTGTAGGAAGACTCCACAGCAACCTAGTGTTACAAAGGAAGTCACAATTCATTGCAACGAAACAAAAACAATGTGCCTCTTGTACTAACAAAACACACAAAGTAACAGTTTGAACTATAATCCAGACTAGCTGCCAGGTAAACATCTAAAAGGGAGCACAAGTAGACAAACATTCTCTCTATAGATGCACAAATGTCTGTTCTGTATACAAGTCTAGTCCACTTGTTTAACTAGGAACGCTCTTTTCCTTCAGTGCCATTTGACACTGTTTCATTTTTAATGGTACAGTTATGTTGTGTTTGGTAAATTAAGTTTTATGTTGATGTTTATACATCCTGATAAAAAGAAATAACAACTTGTGCCTGATGGGCCTTAGTTTGTGCGTACTAAATCATGTGCAAACGTGAAACTACCCACAAAAAAATGACACAAGCTGATTTACTAAGGGTGCACACTGACCGCGTCTTTCAAATTAACAAAACGGCACATGTTGTATATTTTGCACCTTTGCCTTTATAAATATGCATGGGGCGTAAGTGGGGCGGTTTTGTCTGAGTTCATAAAATAGTGTGCAACAAAAGAAAGTCCTATTTTGTTCTGCTACCACTTGAGAGGGAAAATGCAGACATTTTTCAACTGAGTGTGATTATTAGCCTCTTTAAAACAAACTCTCCCTGACAGACACCAGTGAATCCTTATCTGAGCGTTTCCACCATGTTTGCACCTGTTGTCAATGTCAGTGTGTTGTCAAGCTATTTTTTTAGTAGATTACCAACAAAGTGCCCACCAACAAAATGTGACTGTGCAGGCATGTTAGTACTCACTATTTGGGATCTTGGTAAATCAGGCCTTAAGTGTAATTGAGTACTGATAGGAAAGAATATGAAAATACTGTATGTTGCATATGTACGGTTTGTCAAAAACTATTTTAACCCACAATAACATGTAAATAAGACCTAAATATTGATTGATTTATCAGATTATACTGTACAACATAAAAAGTAGCCATTATGATTAATATTAGACAAGGTAATTTCAGCAGCAGAGAACTGAAAAAAATCTGCCTGATCCTGCATAAGAAAGAATGTGAAGTTTGCACATGTAAGCTGTTAACACAGAAAAAAACCAACCCCATTAAATGAAAATTCAAGTTCCTGTTTCTGTGCTGGGAGCTCCCGGAAATTGACATGTCATCAGTGCAAAATTTTAGGATACGCCAGTACTGACATACTTGAAAAAGCGTGTGAACATGTGACCAGACTTTTTATTTAATCATAATGTAGCGTAGCACCTGTGACATTCCGTTGTGCACTTCTGTGGGTGATATAATACAAAGGAAAATATCACCTACACCAATCTTTAAAGTGCATCAGCCTCAGGCTAGCCCACCAGTACCACTGGAGTTTGGTGAAGAGTGTGGCACAGTGCCAGTGCAGTTGTATTGTTTTTTACTGATCCACTTATCTTTAATTACAGTCAGTAAGATAAAATCAGGCGAACTGTTGTTACCTGAAGTGTAGAATTTGAATTACTGTTCAGTGAATCAAGGCTGAGAACATCCAAGTTTGTGTAGCATTAGTTCAATAAAAATTTCACAGTCTCAATTATGAGGTTACTGACAGATTAATCATTTTCACTGCGTTATCCCTTCAAGTTTATTAAAAAAAGACTTCAGTGGTATTGTGTTCAGATGACTCTATTCTGTGGTTAAAAGCTTGTTCAGAATATACTTGAATATGAAAGTGTGTGAACTGCAGTAGCTATTAAGAAGAGTTTCAAGCTGTGAATAGATGATAATAAGCAAATGACCACTCTGGCAATCTTCCTAGGTGAAACATCTTCTTTTGTTTTTAGTGGTGCCCCTTTTCTATTTAAAATAGTCAAAGCAGCCAAAATAATACTAAAAATAATAATGTAAATTTCCATTAAATAATCACAGAACAAAGAGTTAAAGAATTAATGGTGATTCATCATTAAAGCCATTTTTTGCCACAGTGTAATACAATGAAGGCACCAGACCTTAATGGTTAATGCTTGGCAGGGTTAATATTAAAAAAATTAAATATACATTTAAAAACACATAGATGGAACTGAAAATAACAGCACTGTTTTCTGCAATTTCTGCAGTAAGTAATTTTCATATCACTGGAGTATATCAAGACTGAAATAGTAAGCAAAGCATTTAGCAGGAAACCCTAAGGCCTGACCTAACACGCCTCCTAATTCCTCCTAATTCAAACTGATTAAGTCTACCTGTGACTACTATCACAACAATTTAGACTTTATTACTTCAACATTAGGTTATATTATTGTTTTTATGACTATTATTGCACATGGACAGAGATGCTGAACTAAGTTAAAGTGTTTAGTCAATTAGTCATTGATTTACTCATCCGCTTCAATAATCTGAATTTAAATATTTTCCAATCACAGCAATGTTTCAGAGTTAATCTATTAATTTAACTGACAAGTAAAATTAATATTTAGACAAAAACTAATATGTATTTCCTTTTAATGGTTTTAATGATGTGATGAGTTGTGAGTTTTTCCATGAAAAAGTACATCATGCACAAGGATGGATTTTGAAATTGTTGTTATAGACTGAAGTCACTGACCAGTGTAAACTGTATCAACATCAGTATTTCATCTCATCTGAATTAATCTTAAACAGCAGAAGTCAAAACTGACAATTCTGTCATGTCAACACTAATTACAGGTCAGAATGGAAATCATACAGACACAAAGAGAGGCAGGTCAGGCCATGTTGTAATGAATGAGCATATGTCTTTACATGCATCGTTGCTCATGATGCGATCAGTGAAATTAAACTTGGAGTCAATAGACATGATCAAATTGTTTCTAATCTGACAGGCTCATCCATCACCCAATGGCAGATTTCACCCTGTCAGTGCCAGCCTCTCAATCTGTTCAGCTGTGCTGCACTGATTGAAAAATGATCAGTACAGGTATTGGACATTTTCAGCTACATTAGAATAAAACTTTATTTAAAACAGACAGGTTCTTGATATTCAGACTTTTGAAGATTATAAACTGCCTGGATGTTTAGAGGTTTCTGTCAAGCAACATTTGTGTACAGTAGAAGAACAAATAAGGAAACTATACAGAATACAAAAACATAAAACCTATTTAATTTACATATTTAATTAATTTATTTCACTTATTTGGACTGATGAGGCACGAGCCAGCATCGCACTCTTATTGCTGGGCTCTTAATTGCAACAACCTCAGGAGGAAAACATGTATTAGTAAGCTAAACTGTAAAAGAGCTTTAAATTTACAGTATTTTTATTGATCATTTCTTTACCACTCAGAAAATTTGTGCATTTGTTTTGTGCTGCATAGATTAATTCCCAGCCCAAACCAGGTGATGCGCAGCTTCAAATAAACAGTAGTTATCAAATAATTTACTTACACTCCTTATATCCTAATTAGGCATGTTTACTTTGGCAATAATCATTTTCAATTTCACGCCATTTTAACTTGAAGTTAATTAAAACAAGGTTGTTCATTAGCATGGTTCCAGACTCTTTCCTACTCACTGTACCTGCACCATAATGCAATGCAAATAGGTATCAGGGGGAAACTAAAGTACTTTTAAATTTCCTTCAAGAAGTCTCAAATGAAATGGGCAGAATAGAAAATGAAAAAACAAACCATTTGTGTAACTCCACAAATCTCCTCACAGATGGCAAAAACATGAAAACACAATTATGCTTATTATTAAGTGTTCATAAAGACTTGGACAACAATGTGGCCCTAGCATAAGTTTTTTTTTTCTGCAAATGAAACATGTCAATTTAATTTGCGCCAGAGAACAAAACTGGTAATTAGCATTTTTCCACACCCACAGCTTACAACTGCCCTCATGTTATAATATCAGGTACAGTATGTGGTAGTCAGGTGCTAATCAACATTTTAATTGATATACTCTCCAGAGAGCTGTGTTTGTCCCGGGTAAAGTAACCCACTTAAAAAGACTTGATAAATGACCTTTGTGAAAGTAAAAATAATGAGGAGAATAGTGTTTGGCTAATATCTGTAGTGAGAAACACAAAACAATGTTCCATGACTTGAAGCAACACTTAAGTTAGGTTTCCACTTATAATTACAATAACAATCTATGATATGAGTGTATGTAATACTATTTCCCGGGCTGTTTTTGTGTCTGATCAAAGCAATTTAAAAAAAAAAATCAATCACCTTTAAACAGTTAACATTACGGTTAAAGTAATTTGTTTGCAATAAAGTCACCATTGTGATATGCGAAATTCAAATGGAGGGCAGCAGGAGAAAAAGCAGAATTGACAACAGAGAGAAAAACCAACACTGTACTGGTTCAGATAATATGAGAAAACCATGACACATGTTGATACAACACACACACACGCACACACACAATGTGACCACTGTTATGAGAGTTTTTTGTGTAATTTTTTTCTTCTTCTTCAGTTGATCTAAAAGATTTGCCTGCTGTCGAATCAGTACATATAACATAAAGCACCTCCTTTTGACCAGGGTAGGGTTTTCGTTAGCGAGCAATTCCTGTTTTTTTGCCTGGTAAAATTATTAAAAAACTGTTCAATTTCAAACTTGTCAGTCAAAATGTACGGCAATAATCCTCACACGTTTATGAGCTCAGCAGGCTGTTTTCCCCCAACTGTACTGCACTAGATAATATGCCTGTGCTCTGCCTGTAAAACTGCCATTAGAGAGGGACATTTACACTGGTTTCCAAGCTAAACCATCAGTGGTCCAGTGTGTGAAAGGATCATTGTTTTGTGGGTAAAACTGCAGGTAAAACAGTAACAACTGGAAAATGTTCATTGTCCTGTGATGTAAAGCGGTCTATTAGCTGAGAGTCAAGAACTGTTAGCTCGAGGTCTCTTGTCAGAGCTGTGGATTTTATAAAGCTTTGGTTTTTTTACCCTGATATTACAGAAATATACATGAATAGTAAAGATCTTATTTCTGACCTGCAAGTAATTCTACACTCAGAGCCTGTCTCTGGAACAACTGGTTTTAAACTGAGACAGACAGTCATGAACACAAAACACTTGAGAAGAGGCTGTGGTGGATGGTGATTGGCCAGAGCCAACTGAGAAAATCTGGACTGGACTTTTCTGAGGCTGGATTCTACCGAACAATAATTTCTAACAACCCACTTGGTGTATGTCTACATAGGCATAAGAGCCATATAAATGTATAGAAATTATGCAACAGAGGCAGTTTCTAGTTTGGATCAAAAATCAGTTGAAATAATACTTAAACCTTCATATTTACTATCTCAAAATGTACATTTTAGAACCATAAGCTCTTTTTCTATTGTAGTGAGTGCACTTCTCAAGAAAAAACACTGACAGCCTACAACTATTTGTTTATTTTATTATGCACTAGGCCTTCTCAAGTTTTCATAAGTAATTAGCTTGAGGGACTGAATCTTCTACACTATGTACTTATACTTAAATCTAAACTAAATATAAATGTAATACTGCGTGTTTATTTACAGTAATTGGATCTCATTTGAAATAAATGTCATAAACTCCCCCCCTTACTAAGTATTACATCAAATGTGCTTTGCAGCCACAGAGAAGAACAGGAAAGCTATGTGGAGTTCATCATAACTTTATTTTAGTCTCCACATGTCAAGTTACATGGAAGAAGTAATTAAAGGATTTTTCATGTGTATCTTTTAACCATACTGATTATGCTTATGATTGTGCTTATATGCAAATGAGAGCAAGTCTTGCTATAAAAACTCCTCTCACATGCAAGCTTTTCATCAACAATGCAATGGAATAGGGGATAAAATGCACTCTACAGTTCAGCTGAGGCTCACAGGAAACTTCAGCAGTCACAATAAAATTAATTGGTATCATTCAAAGAAATAGTCTATTGAGATAAATTTAGTTCCTTGCCAATTGGTGGAAGAGATATATTCTAGTGGTTACGTATAGTTTGGTGTTGTTAACTGGCCCTCATTTCTTCAGTTGTACTTTTAGTTAAATTGGAAGCAAATTTGTATTCTGTGCTCCCGTTATATTTGTGTGTGTGACATCTCCGATTCACTCCAGCCATGCAAAGAGATCTCCTAAAATAAGTGTGTAGATAAAAATAAATATCTCCCATTTCATACATGCCTCACCATAAAATGTGAATTCCTGCTCATATTTAAAGCCTGACACAACTATTTTTGAACTACATCTCTGATCCACTTTGTTTAATAAAGAGTTTCTAACAGCAAAACCTAAATGCAACTGCTAGAAGGCATTCATCCACTACAGCTTGGCAAAGAGTCCAGGCAATCGTGTCTGCCTGGAACAAGGTCTGTACATTTTGTCCCCTAATTCTTTCAACATAGTTGCTTTCTAAAAGAGAAAAGCCTATTTTTTAATGTTCACTCTTAAATCATGGGATTGCAGCTGCGATGTGTCTGCTAGTGGCGTGATGCATGCTTGTTTGTGCTCTAGCGCAAAGTCAAGGCTGTGCTGTGATTTGACAGTGACAGTATGTGATAAGTCTCTTCTGTAGGATATAGCAGCCATGCATGCCATCATTGTCTTCATTACATGAGCTAAGAAACCCTACTTCCCTTTGAAGCAAGTCCTGTTCACAGTGTAAAGAGTGGGGGTCGTGTTCTCTGGAGTTTTTCAACCTATGGCTTCACAGGCCATGCTCCTTGATTGATGTTTTTATATGTAAGACCTTGCACTGCTTTCCTCCTGGGCCGTGCCTATGCTTCCTGGCATCAATCACATATCATTTCCATTCTTGCGCCATCGCCTGACAGAAATACTGTAAAGGTGATCTATGTGTGTATGTGTTAAGTAATTATTAAGTGTCCAGCTACACTAATAAATCATTCACATCATACAAACACCACTGCCTCTAGCCACTCTGCTTTGCCCCATTCCCCACTTTCAATATTTTCTGCCCTGCTTCCTGAAACAATATCTAAACTGCAGAAGGTAACATGGGGGTAAAGTTGGTTTCCAGGGGACTTTTAATTGCAGTGCAACAACCTGAGTGAGGGGGGCATACTGATTTGAACATGTTAGGAGGCCTTGGACTGTTGTGGAGTTAATGAGGTGGCTGGCATCAATCAAGAGCTGTGAGAGATGACTGTAAATAAGACTGCGATCATGGGAGGTGTGCAATGGCAAGCAATAATCCTTTATTTTCTCACATTTGACTCAAGTAAACATGTGTCAAAGTGACAGAGGTCAACATGTTGGGGCAACAACATTCCCATCAGCCCAACAGCTTTGGAGGAAACAAAGAGATGTGTATGAGTGACCAAGAAATAAATGGGAAAATCTGTTTTATTTAGTTTATCAGGTACAAATAAATATTAATGTTAAAATGCAGTTAGAAGGTAAAATAAGGTTGAATATGAAAAAAACAGATTATATAGATATAAAGGCACAGTTTTCCTTTAACCAGCCCAGCTTTATCATGTCTAATTATCAGCTGACTTACAACAAATGGAGAAGTTATCTTTGTGTTGTTTTGCTTTACATAAGTAAGTAGAGCAAGTATTTTGTACATCTGAAGGAGAGAAGTCATGCTGCAGGTCATATATACAGTCTACAACCTGGATCAATTTGAGTAACAGTAACAGTAACTACCGTAACATGACCTGATGGCTTTAATATTGTGACGGACCAGGATTAGGATAAAAAAAATATGTAAGGCTGGTTGTGACTGACAGGTATCAGAACACACACTTCATTGGCAGCTTGCTATGTAGCCAAAGAATAGTCAGAGTACCGGCACTGTCCCCTGTCCACCACAACATTTATTCACCAGGTGATGTTAATGCTGTAGGTGAAGGGTGCTGTTTAACTAATGCCAGGCCACAGGTACAGGTCAGGGTACATTGGTGGATTTCATTTAGAGGTATGTGTGGGTAACATGTTAGGGCCAATAATAAGCTTTGCTGGTGCTAATTTGCAAAATTGGAACCTTGCAGGACTGTGCCGTGAAGAGTGCATGCTTTGATTTTCATCTGAGAGAGTGTGTTTTGTGTTATTAAGCAGTAAGCAATTTATAACATATGATATTGCAATTTCATCTGTGGAGTAGACGTGAGCAATTATTTGTTCATGGCGCATAGTGGATACAGTGGGTTGGGGATGTTTCCATATACTGGGGAGTGCATCCTCCTGTGGATTAATCAGTCCACAATTAGGCAAACTGTCTATAAAGGGAGAAGATTTAGTACTGTGATCACTTTGCATAGTGGAGGGCAGCCAAGATGACTCCAATGGATCACAGAATGCTCAATGAGATAAAAAGAAACCAAAAGAGTAACAGCTAAAGACTAATGAACAGAGATGTTAACCAACTCCAATATGATGTATTGGCTTAGTAGTATCCATTGCAGAATCATTTAGGAAGTCACTGCTCTCCCACAAAAGCACTGCAGCATGTCTGAAATTTTGCCAAAAAAACACCTTGACACAGCACAACACTACTAGGAAAATGTCTTGTGGACAGATGAATAAAGGTACGATTGTTTGGGAAGAACACACAGCACCATGTATCGCGTAAAAAGAGAACCAGATGCCAACATGAAAACATCATCTCAATAGTGAAGCATGGTGGAGGTAGCATAGTGATAGACGTGGATAGTTAGAGCAATTGTCCACAAGCTGAAGCTCAGAAGAAGTTGGGTGATGAAGCAGGACAATGACCATAGGCTTTGAAAAAAAACATACTACAGAATGATTGATGTAGAGATACAAAAACTGCTATGATGCTGTAGAATGACCTCAAAAGAGTTGTTCACACCAGATGTTCTAAGAATATGGATAAGCTCAAGCAGTTCTGTAAAAAGGAATGGTCCAATGTCCATTCTGAATTGTTTGTGATTGTTGTGTTTGTCTTTTAGCAGCTTACAAAAAACATTGTGCATGTTAATGCATTTGGGACATTGGTAAAGATGGTCAATTTATACAGAAATGGCAAATAGTTGCTTACTTTTCCTTGCCGCTGTACAAGCAGACACAAAGAAGAGGATGGTAAAACCGCATGACAGTGTTCTGTTTGTATCAGTGTTCACTGTTGACCCAGAGGTTGACAAGCCCGCAGAGGAAATCCCACTGCTCCAGATGGCCAATCCACCCCTGCTGTTAGATCATTAAGTTTTCTTAAGCTAACTTCAATCACAGTTAATCAGTGACAATCTACCTTCTCCCTTTCCTGTTTATTTGTTGATGGATAGCAGTTAGTTCTGAGGGAAGCAAAGATACACAAGCTTTACCATGTGCAATTTCCACACAGCTGAGATGGCAAAAAAATAAAAATGTTTCCTCTAAAAGTCTTTAACAGTAAACATGCAAGATTAGCAACAGAAATACTTTGACAATTTGTTGACATTGTACCCCACCGTCATCACTCCTGCCCTGTCCACTAGGTGGTGAAACATGTTAGCTTTTTAGCTCCCTTGTTAGCTCCCTACACTAGTTACAAATAGTGGCCTTTAAACTGTAAAAAAAAAATTCCTACTTTGCACCGTGTAGTCAATGGTGCAGAATTTTTTTTATACTTGGGAACAGGTATAATATGTGTAAGCAACATTGTGAATATTGTGGAGGAAAACAAGCATGCAAAATCACACGCATTCCATCCCCATCATTTTGTAGATACACAAGTGATGATGAGACTTGAGATAATTATAGATGGGCTGGTTTCATACAAGCTTAGAAATCTGAGTGAGGTGACAAGGTCATTAGAGAAGAGCTTTGTAACATGCATTAACATGTCTACTATAAAGCATTCACTGTACTGGGAGCCCTTAGGGTTCAAAAGGCCCTGGATTTCAAGTCTCGGTAGGCAAGCATGCTATTTCTAATGCAAATTAGCTGGAAAAATCTTTTGATTTTATTTACAGGAATAAAAACAGAAAATGAAAGCATTGGCATGTGTGATACACAGCACCAGTTTTCTGTTTTTAGAGATACATTAAAATCTACCATCATAATTCAAGCAATGCAAATCTATTTTTGCACAATTAATACACAGAATCTCTTAGTGTATTGATTTATTTAATAAACAGCTTTATGAAATATCACTCTGCTCAGTACAATATAAAAGCACTAATTCCCCAGTTGGTTCATCTGTTGAAGTGAAAAGACAATGGCACACACACTAAACTGTGAGACATAGGTACAGTGGATGCCCAGTTTCTTCGAAATGTACAGAAATGCAGCAATGTACAAAAAAGCGGCCTCTCAGTTTCTCAGTCAAAATGTACAGTTGTTACATTAGTCTATAACTTTTCTTAGATTTCAACCTAAAAACCAAAACAATTAGTATCAAAGCCACTACAGAGGCCTGTTTCTCCGGTAACTAAGTTCCATCGCTCATGATCTGATGTAGAAAACTATTTCCAGTCCATTATTTCTCTTGCTTTCTGCCTCTACTGCTAAGACTATAGTTTCCACTTTCACTCACCTGAGAAGGCCTGTGCACTGCACCAAGGATATAAATCTACTGCTGAGCTGTGGCAGATGAGGTGAGCGATGTGATATTAATAACACAGAGGACTGAGAGGAGAGGTAATGGTGAAAGGCTTTCCAACAGTTGGGTTTCATCTGTCTTATCTCCTGTTTTTGGAAGACATCAGCCTCACACAAAAGTGTGAAAACTTCTACTGTTAAGAGTGGGCTGTATAATACAACTTAGAAAACATACTTAATGTAATCAATGCACTCCTTAGGTCTGTACTGAGCACATATTCACAAATGGGTTAATATATTTGTGTCAACATTTTTTTCATTTCTATTAAGTTACTTGAGATGGTTGCTTTCAAAGGCGTCAGTGTGCCAAAATAATAATTAAAACACGCAGGCCTGCAGGCAGCTTTAGTAGATGCTCTCTTACAGTTGACCATCCTGTGACACTAGAGACTACACAGTCAAAAGTGCACTTTTTTCTATTCCAGATTACAGTGCTCATCCAATTGTTTGGAACTGACAACTGATAGATGTGTTATAGTTCATAGTTTCGACTCAAACAACTACATGCGCTATTTTTGCGGTATCATAATAATGACTAGTTCTGCTGTTGATGCGCTTATGTTATACTTGTTTGTTTGTGATTAATTGGCATTTGCTCTGATGTTTTAACATATGACCAAAAAAATCCTTTTTTGCTCTTTATACTGTATGTGCATTGTCAGAACTACACATCTTCTATAACATAGTCCCACAGTCCTATGATGTTTTGTTTTTTTTCTAAGCACATTATAGATAAAGTCACCTAATTTATATAACTCTGGTGGCAAGTGTAGTACAATGTAGAATATAGCTGCCCACATCAAGTTAAAGAGTAAGTTAAAGAGTTGCATGATGTTGATACACTGAGAATTTCAGATACATTTTATAGACAAATGAGTTGGTTAGTAGATGAAAGGAGCAGTGGTTTTTTCAGCCCCACTTAAGGAAAAAGCTGTACTGCTTTTTCCTAGGGCTCAGAGGTCATAGTTCAGGCTTGCATCAGCATGACCCCACTGTTGCAACCATGCATTATTGCGCCAGGCTCCGCCAAGTCATCACTGTGCGTATTTCTACATTGCTATTTGTATTTCATGGTTACTGCCTCTGTCATGACTTTTTCATCTTCATCAACATGAAGATCATACCCACTCTTTAACACAAACAGACACTATTCCTTCTTCACTCTGCATCTCCGCCTCTCCTCACCCCATGTACTTCTGTCTGCAGGATACAAAAAATAAAATGGAGAAGCATTGATTTTCTAAAGCTGCCGTCTGATCTAGAATGATTTAGCAGCCCCTGCACCCTTCCCTGAGTACGGCTCTACATTTGAGCCTGTCCATAGCAGGGCAGGGCTGAATAACTCAGACTTGCTGATGGATTTGGATGAGACCTTGTCCGCCCTCCTGTCTCCATAGCAGCAGTAATGACAGCAGCAGCGCCAGTTATAGTGCACAACATGCAGACGGCCGTCCCTATAGATAAGAGGAACAAATCACAGCTAGTGTCTTTCAGCGTAAATTAGTGTCTATCTCTATGAATTACTGAGCCAACCTGTGCCATATCCACAATTATCAACACACCATGATCACAAAGTTAGGTTCAACTAAGGAGAATACATTAGTAGATAAGAAGAGTAATCTGATAATATGTTACCAATCCCTCCAGAGGTTTACACCAGTACTGGATCAGAAGTGTTACAATCACAAATCAGTTATCACAAAAGTACATTTTATACTGAGTATGTGTAATGTGTTTTTTATAATTACAACATAATACATATCAAGTTCAAGAGCTAAAGTGAAAAAAAATGTATTGCACATAGATAAAGCTATGACAAAAAAATTGTGGGGATTCATATTGACAACTTGCAACAGCAGAAAATGTCATAATGGCTCTGGATGCTTAAGCTGTTAGGACTTTATCCCTTTAGCCACTCCACACACACTTGAACATCAACCATAGGTGTATATATGGTGATTTTCCATATTAAACACAAGGAGAGAGGAAGGAAGTCTTAGAAATGGGCTGAATTCTTTAGCAGTTTAACATTCTGCACATGCAGCAGCACGGAGATGAGAGAAGGGGGCTAAAAAAGGTTTCGTTTTGGTTGCAGAATGGAGCAGCTTCCCTGTGTGCATATGTAGTAATATAAACGTTGAGGTTGCTCTGTAATAATTAGACAAAGGATGCTTCAGTGGGTTTAATAATATTTTCCAAATCAATTTAGCATGGCTATAAATGAAGCTGACTGCAAGACAGACAATAAGTCATGCAAACCTCATTAGAGTTTCCTTTTGTGTGTGTGTCGGCAGTAGTTATTGCATTTAACTATAATACAGATTATGTGATAATAACTTATTAAATTCAAAGTTCACTGTGGTCATGGAAATTAATTTCAAGCAGGGAGGATACCTTTCTGTAACGTTTAGGTATGCTAGTCTTCCTTAATTGCATGACAAACAGAATTCCCCCAGCTGATAAGCTAATATAAAACAGCACGACTGTTTGTTTCTTCTTATTTTTTTATTGTTACACTGAGGGTGGCAGTTGAGAGACATCCACCCTAACCTTAAGTTCAATCAGGGTTTACTAGAAATGAGAAATTAATTCATATTCTGCTCAAAACCAACTTATGAAAAACAAAGTGAACAGCACAGACCTTGCACTTAATTTCAGTATACAGTATATGCTGTATGTGACTGGAAAACTGAAAAGGCCTAAATATTTTGCACAGCACTTTAGATGTTTAGAATCTTATCAACCATAGAATAAAATCAGGGAGCAGAAGGATCAAATCCAAATGCAATCTGCAACATTATGGCAAACCCAAACATGCAACCACAGGCATAAAGTAATGTCTTCAGTGAAAAGAAACACAGAGTCCCATAACAGATGGTATGGCCACCAGAAAGTCCTGGAGTCAGTTTGAGATTACATGAAGAGACAGAAGACATTAAGACAGCCAAAATCTACAGGAGAACCGAGACAAGCTGTGACACCTTAAACACTTGAACCTGCCAAAAACTTTGTAAAACCATGTTGAGTGCTACAAAAATTGGTGCCGTTTTGAAGGCAAAGAGTGGTCACTTCAAATATTGATTAAACTTTCGGTACTTACACACCGTATCTAGTACTCAGTATCTAAGTTTGAACTGTAGGGTAAAATCCTAAAGGCTAGTTTATGCTTTCTCCATGCCCTTGGATGGACACAAACCTGTACTACGAACACATACATGGTTGCGCTCATGGTACAACTGAGGATTCATACACTTACATCACATGCAGACATCTTCCACACTCTCACTACAAAATATGATGGCAGCTCTGAAGAGTAGCAACAACAAGAAGAAGAGCTCTTTTTTTGCTGTTGAATTTGGCTGAACAATACGAAAAGGTTGAAAAATGTATGTGAAACCACAAGATTAGAGTCAATGATGTCAAAATAAACAGTCAATAACTGTCTGGCACATGTACAATTGGTGCGGACAGTAGGCAAACATAACTGTTTGAGCTGCACCACTTGTACAGAGTGCCCCTCAGGCCCTCACAGATTTAAGGTGATGAAATCTATGTCACAAAAAAGCATGAATTGAGCTTAAGGCAATATCTCTGTGATGCACCTGTGTTAAAGATTACAGTGGAGTGATCCCACTGTACTTTATTGTAAAAAAAAATCATAGATAGTCACACAGATCTCACATTTTAAACGGTTTTGTTGCCACAATACTATTAAAGGCAGAACTAAAATCAGTGAACCAAAACCTGACATAGGCATTCCTCAGCGTGCTGGAGAGTGGTTTGCTGTGTAAAGGAAACTAAAACCTTAGACAAACTGTGGGGCTCCATAGAAGCAGCACTAACAGTCTCTCAAAGTCCTTCCTTTTAAGATCAGAAAATACCAGAACAACTGGCTGGAAATCTGATGTTGCTGGTGTTTTATTGGCTACAGGTTCAACACACAACAAAAGGCAAAAGAGAAATAAAAATCATAGTAAAAACTGAGCAAAAGCACTTGTAGCACTATCCCTGCCCTACCCACTGCTGATTACCTGGATCAGGTGTCTCTATGTATGTACCGTAACGTAAAGCACAGTCTATTCTCACGGAAGGTTAAAAATACAAATAAGTGTAACCAGGAGCTTTGTATTTATGAAAAAAACAGATAAGGTAGAAAACAAATGTTTCTGAAATACACATACAAAGAGACATCTACGTTCTTTATGGCTTGGCTGGGATATGTGCTGGTGCTCTGTTTCTCCTCTACATTAATTACAATCTCACGTAAATCATGCATTCTGTCTTTGAAACACATTCGGAGCTCTTATCCTGTCCTCCTCTACTGTGAGTTTAGTATCGTTGGGGTCTTCTAAGACCATCACTCTTCCTGAATTTCTGAATCAAGGCTAAGGAGATAAAAGCCTCTTATGTGATGCCAGGTCTGCCCACATCTTTCTCCATTAACTGTGCTAAGCTGCCCCTGTCTGATCAAAGCCACACACATACCAAAAACACAGATGCATACCAGATATACACAGTTGGACGTTGCAGGCGGGCAGTGTCAGATAGCCTTGCTCTGCAAACAAGCTTTGGAGGACGACATCATGTCAAAACAGCTCATTAAATGCTATTAGCCTGTCATTTCATCTAAGTGAATCCTTACTCGATTCCTCTGCTTAGCAAACAGCTTTGGGGTCACAGCTAAAGATGAAGGAAAAAAGACAGGCAAATGAAGCAGGGACACTTACCCTAATGGTGCTTGTGGGACTGACATAGAGGATAATGTGTTGTCAACGATCAGAGAACAGGAACTGAATCTAATTATACATACAGTGCAGAAAAGAACACTGGATAATTCTGGGAACATTTTGAGAACACACATCTCCTCGGTTAGAAAAAAAAAACTAAATTACTAAATGAGAAGATCCAATGAGCTGTGTAATGCAAAACAGTTATTTGCAAATTAATATAGTTGCGAGCCAACTGCAAACTTAATGTTAATGTTATGAATTTGAAGAGAAGTAAGCTAAATGAATACATGAGAGAGATGAAATATTAGAATAATTCACTTCAAGTCTTATAATGCTGTAAAGGGCATTGTACAGGGGTATTGTGCATCAGACAAACAAAAGTACAGTACTTGCAAAATAAATGACTTGAAATCATAATATATCATTCACACTGAAAGCAAAGTGTGCATGTCTACATGTCCACATTGTCTGCAACACAAACTGGGCTGTTTTACATGTGATAGTCTTTAACAACATTTTTTGTTGTTGTTGTAAGTACAACTTGCTTCCAACATTCTTCTGAAATCCCAATGGCTTAACTTTTTCCTGATCTGTTAATATCATCAATTTTTAGAAGTCTTTATAGTAAAGTCATTTAAGATGTTACCAATTTATTTATTTATTTATTCACTGTGACATACAGGATAAAATGGCGCCATTCAGGTCTATTTGAAAAGCTGATGTCTGGTGCCTCCCCACAGACAGACTTAAAAATCAATATGACTCCACAAAGGCAGAACACAGGCTAAATGGAAACTAAACAGATGATTAATATGGCTCAAGGTTCTGATAAAGGTCAATCTGGTAGAAGTATGTATTGCTTTGAAGCAATTACCACCTGTGATATCACCCCACCTGCAAAATAAGAGTTTCCATGGATACTTGCTGAGCAGGAAATGATGAGGCTTACCCTGCATGACAACAACTTAAATGTATTCATTACAACTCTGTTTACTTGTGGGTACGTTCCAAACACATGGATTTCTGCTGAATATTCCTTAAGAGTTTGGCTGGATGCAACCCAAATTCTAAAAAAGCTGGGACACTGAGTGAAACCTACATTAAAAAACAGATAAACTCATATTTTATTTACAACCCAACACAGAAAACACATAAAATGTTTAAACTAATCACTAACACAAGTCTATATACACATATAAACATTGTCAGTGCGTGTGATCCATCTACGCTGCTACAGCTGTGAACAATGAAGTATTCTGTTGTGCTAATCTGTATGTTATTTCCCATTGTATTTCAGCTGGTTAGCAGCAGTCACATTGCGAGACAGAGACAAAATTTCTAACACTGCCACACTTTGACATGGCCACAGGAGACCCAGGAATCACATCAGTGAACGGGTTTGAAATCATCCACCCTTAGATTAAATGTGGGAAAGTAAAGGTGATCAGGGTTTTATGAAGAATTTCCTCAGTGTGTCTCTCTCTTTTTTAGTGCAGTATTTTGATATGGCTGTCATCAATATGATTTGCCAACACTGTAATTTAACAGATATTCACCTATGATGTGACAAGCATAATCATAAAACCTGATCTTTTTGTGGAAGATATGTGAGTGTACTAACACTGTCTTCTGACTGCGCAGAGTTTTAATTAAACCCCCAAACACGAGTTATCGATAAAGTCTTCACAACTTAATGCCTCGTGAGTTGCTATATGCGAAGAGATTGGTGGGGTTATTTACACCATAGGGAGAGAATTAATCTGCCTTGATACTTAGATCTCTAATCAAATAGAAAGAGATTGTAAATACCACAGAATAATCCACCGAATACTTGTGGTGAGGAGTCAGGTGACTTCTGGAGTTTATACAATGATAAAGATTCCAATTCATTTTGACAAAAGAGATTGGATATATAGCATGTATAGTCAGTACTTTTGATAGATCATAACTCTGTGTTCCTTTATGAAAGGTCTCAGAACATAGAGGCAGACCAGCAGAGTGTCCATGCTGAATCCTGTCCACCACAACATTAAAACCACCAGGTGGACGTAAAGTTGTGGTTGATGGGTGTATAGACAATTATGAAAAGAATAATTAAATCAAACTTGCCTGTCTTTGTGCTGCTTGACAAAGGCAGACAACTGAGGACCAAATGTTTTACATAAAAGCACATGGTAGAGTGGTACTGCACATTCCATTAAACTGGTAATTGGAACTCACTCAGTATGAATGCTCTTTTATATTCAAGGACTATGTATACTCTGCTTTAATAAATATTTTAAATAATCAACAAAAGATAAACAACAGTATTTATTAAAAAAACATTAATGACACTTCATATTAGAAACAAACAAAAATTAACTACATATCACAATATTCTCAAATTGCTTCACTTTACAAAACATAAACATTGTCCACTTATATTATATGTTTATTAATGCAGTAATATTATTTTTGAGCTGTGACAGTATTGCGCTAGTGTTATAATAACAAATGTGATGGTCTATTAGTTCACATTAAATGGAGATCACAGACTGACAAAACAGTGGACTCATTCTACCACTACATTTTTGCAGGTTCTTAAGCAATAACTTAGCTCTCAGCTCTCTGCTTTTTTATGGCTAATTATTTATAAAGGCCCTGCATCTTTTTTGTGGTATATTTCTATAGAAAAATCAATATGCTTACAAACATACAAATCTGTGACTGATGTTTAGACATAATTTCCACGTTAAACTATCCTTTGCAAAGTACATGAACCTTAATTAAGCAAGCAGAATAAACAGTCACTTGCGTGCACATTCACAATTCTCACTAAAGTGCAAATGCATTAAGAGAAAAGGGGCATTTCAGCAACTGTTTGCAAGATGAGAGGCAAAAAGCACTGCCTGGCTTGTCCTCCTGTTTAGACAACCATAATACATTGCTCTCATCACAGAATGAATGAAAGCAAGGCACTAAAAGAGTGTAAATCTAACCTTTTGTCTTTTAAACTAGTTATCAGTTGGAGCACAAGGAATTATGATGCACTAGAATAAACTAAAAGCACACATAAAATGCACTTTATGTGGAACATTGTGTATTCAGGGGTGGCCTCTATAGAACAACTGACACATAAATACTACACAAATACATGCATATCAAGCAGAAAAAAGTTTTTTGCTTTGATGTCTAGTTATTGTCTTCATAGGTGAAAGAGTTTCCAGCAGATTGGGGCAGTGTGCACATCGTCTATACCGGAAGAAAAGAGCTATATGCCTCTATTGTCCATCTCCTATAAAACCAATCACACTCTGAAACCAGGTAAAAAAAAATCACAGGGATAACTCTTTGATTCTTCAATACACTGTGGTTTGCATGCAAATTTCTTGGTTTATTCATATCTCCCATACAACTGTGAGAGCCTTAAGGCCAAAACCTCCACTTAAAGGATTAAGTTCAAAGGCAAGCGGGAAAATTACTCACAGACTCTAAGTCTTCAGCCGTGCAGTGGACCCTCTCAATGCGACAAGACTTCACCATGTCCCACAGGCAGTGAGATGAACGGTCATACGGCCCTTTCCTGTTTGGGCCACAGCACTGAAGCTCTGCTTTGGTCCCATTGAGGTATTTGAAATTTCCCTTATTCTCATGTGTAAACCTTGTGATTTACTCTGTATGGGCTACAGGTATGCAAGCTTTTCCTCACATGTTCTATGTTGCAGGTAGTGCGAACAGACTTTCTAAGAGGATTTACATTACAGAATGTTAAGGCAGGGAAGTTTTTCTCTGATGACACCTGTTCTTCAAGCTTGGTGACATGGTGGAACTGAAAGCAGTCCTCAATTCCACTAATACTCTGGACAAAGAGGCTGACACCCAAGGAAAGCAAAGGTCCAGAGGCAACCCTGGACTATGTTCACCAGACCATGCAGAGAGGTGCTTCTGTTTCTTCTGTCTGTAATCTCCTTCTTATTACATTAATGTGGGAATATCTGGGGCAGGAGGGCGTCACTGGGTTAGTTTCATCCCAGTCAACAAAAACTCAATGCGTTGTTGTGTAGATCATAATTGTCTGGCAAAACTAAATTGGAATGTACTTAATATATAAGAAACACATGGGGCGCGGGAAAGAAACAAAAAAAGGAGGGTATTTCCATTCAAATTCAATTGCATTATCTCTATCCATGACAAAAGCTTTTTCATCAACTATTCATTCCACACAAACAGGAAGCAAGTTCAAATCTATGTAGCTCATTATATAAAAAATAAAAGCAAAGTTCATGCAAAATGAAAGTTAATGAAAGCTCCCATTAAAAGCTTTCTGTTGTCAGAGTGAGAGTGAAACTTCTAATGCAACTTGTTCTGACTGGTCTTGATAAAGAGGCATGATAAAGGTTCACTGGTCGACAATTAAGTTTAATTTCTCTGTCACAGCAGCAATAAAATTGGGAGGATTCAAAATCTATCTTGAAAGCACTAAAGCAAAACAAATTTGTGCTATAATTGTTTTCTTTGAAAATAATGACACTGTAATTCTGGCTTAATAGTGTAGCGTACTAAAAATGTGGCAACAAAAAACTGCCACTCTCTATGCTTGTGTGTGTGTGTGAGTGTTACAGCACCTTTTAGGGAAATAGGGGCAGCTGTCAGCCATGAGAAAACACTGCTCTCACTGTCCTCCAGCCCAGACTGACAGTCTCAGGCAGTATATTAATTGAGATAATGGCAGACCCATACAGCAGCAGACACTCTTCCAGTTACTGCCACATACAGATGGGTGACAATTTAAAGGAAAACACAACAAAAAGGGTCTTAGGATGGTGTAACATGACACCAGAACAGTTTCAGTGTTCCTCGGCAAGTCTCTGGACTCTACTGCATGGGATGGGATAAGGATGTAATACCATTCTTCTAAAGTTATCCTCTTTTTGGTGACTTGATGATGAACAATTTAACTATATGTTTCTCCACTTATTTTTTCAGTTTTTAATTCGTGTTCTCCTTCAGTTTGTCATCAATTTGTGTGTGGAAGTTGAGTCATAGCAACTGGACTTGATTCTGTTTCACAACTCAACCTAATAGCTTAATCGACTGATGAAGCTACTGATTAAACTTCCACATCTATAAGAGTCTACATTAGTCTGTATGGTAATATCATTCATTCATTCATTCATCTTCTGTCGCTTATCTGGGGCCGGGTTGTGGGGGCAGCAGCCTAAGCAGAGATGCCCAGACTTCCCTCTCCCATGTTCGGATGTCTCTGTTTCGGAGGCCGCTTGTGTCTGCGACCTTGTCCTTTCGACAAAGATCATGGTCATAGGTGAGGGTGGGAACGTAGACTGACCAGTAAAGCAAGAGCTTCATCTTTTGGCTCAGCTCCTTCTTCACCACGACAAACCTGTACACCGACCACATTGCTACTGCCGATGCATCAATCCGTCTGTCAGTCTCACACTCCATTTTTCCCCTTACTCGTGAACAAGACCCCAGGATACTTAAACTATTCTACATTAGGCAGGATCTCCCCCCAACCTGGAGGTGGCAAGCCACCTTTATCTGGTTGAGAACCATGGCCTCGGACTTGGAGTTGCTGATTTGACGACTGCCACCCAATCCACAATGCACCGGCCCCTTCCTGCAGGTGGTGAGCCTACAGGAAGTTATGCTGATTTACTATAGGGAAATATGTCATCATCCTAAATCTGGTCAATATGACTGCTGAGATCTGAACCTGCTGGCAACACAGTCTTGTAATATGAGACCAAATCAACATTCACAACTATGCTGGTTAGGCCAGTTTTACTGCTGTGTTTAAAATGGTCTTGTGATTTGAGAACTGAACTCAAATTGGGACTGAATCTGGTCTACATTCAAGCCAAGTCCAGTGTCCACTGTATACAGAGACAGCAGTGCAAGTTACTACAGGTGGTCACATTCACACACGTACATATTTACATTTAAATAAATCACAGTCTTTTGCAGTTAAGTAATCACACAGGCTGACATCATGATTGTAACTGCAACTGGATTAATTGTGCAGCCACAATTAGATCCCTGAGACTAAAACGGTAAATAAAATTTAGGTATTGTTTTGTTTTAATGTGACTTGTTTGTTGATTAATATAGATCTCCATTATCTCTTGCTATATGTATACATGTTCATATATTTAGAAAATAACCTTTCTTCATAATAAAACCCAAGTTTTTGATGTTGATGGGATGGCCACATTACATGTCAAGTCATAAAACTGAAATTGCGAACTCGGCAGTAGTGAAAAAACTAACATGCATTTGTGGTAAAGGCTATTTGAAAGAACAGTACATTTCTTATCTAAGACATTAGCGAAAGTATAGCCCATAATTCTGTAACACGTCAGAGACACCAGTCATTAACATGCTATCAGTTTAAATGGCAAAGTGCTTCAGTGAACTCAAGGGGCACGTGCTGACAACTGCTGTTCCAAATTTTATAAACATCAGTGGTAGTAGGAACCATTCAGCACTCCACCCAACCAATGCCTGGATGTGTGTCATACTTAGTATGCATTTGTCTAACTAATACATTTTTAATCGAGGCATCTTTTTTATTTGTTGACTTCACATATTGTATTTATAGACCTTCTGAGCACATGCCTGGATGGCTTTAATTAACAGTGTTCATCTAACACTCCTTTTCTTTTATTATTTTAAAGCTGTAAAGCTTTGTATGCAGAACATATTTTAACTTGGATGAATTTTTATTTTTTTGTGACAGGGAAATAAGTCAACTGAACTGAGTGCAGTTAAAAGGAAAGCCGTCTACCTTAGTGATCGATCTTGCAAAAGAAATAATATTAATTCAGTATTTGCAGTATGGTGCTTTGTTGAAATTATTCTGAAATTCACTAAGGCCTCTCTAATACCCAGTTACTGTTTCTTCAAAACAAGTAATATTAAAACTGAAAAATCCCTTTTTAAATAATTAAAGTGCAGTGTTAAAGTGTTTCATCTTACAAGCAATATTAAGTTTGCATTTGTGAAAATATACTTTCTGTTGCAGTAGTTTTAATCTTAAAAAACTGTTTCTGATAAACCCCTTGGCTTTCTCCCTCTGTGTCATCTCAGATTAAGGATTTAACTCTCTTGTCTACATCACAAACTGCACTGTCCACTAACATCTACTTAAACATCTACTTATTCTGCTTCAGTCACAGTCATTATTATTGTCCAAAAAATAAAATTTAAATATGTTAACAGTCCACAATAAATTATTTCACTGAATTCTTACAATTGTCATGTTTAATATTTATATCCTGACTGCTGCATAATTTCCATGCCATCATTTATCAGCTCATTCGCCAGCATGATTATCCCATTTGTGTTATCTGAAGCAAATTAATCAGAAATGCAGCATACTGTATCTGTGCAAAGACAGGACATGCAGCTCCATTTTACAGTATTCCACGGTATTATTTATCCAGTACTGTTGAGCCACCAGTGGTCATATACACTGTACCATGGTCAGTGTGACAGGGAAGCAAAATAGAGCACAATAATAATCTGTAATCTTCTTAGTGTTTGTTTATTACTTCTCCATTGTATAAATATTAAAATCACAGGAATACAATGGATGTTCATTAAACAGTGATTATGATTTTTTTTTTATCTCACTCAGTTTGAGTGTCTCCATAATGCTCCAACATTAACCAGAATAAGCTAAGCAGAAAGGGTTTTACCTCTTATCATCCCAAATACTGTAGACTGAACAACCATGTTCTTTCTATATCATTAGTTTCACAAAATTACAACACCCAGCTAATTAATATTTTCATGTCTATCCACAGTAATACAATGATGGATTAGATGAATTACATTGCAACTGCAAAAATCTGCTTAAATTACTATAAATGTATGCAAAGACAGGCATATTATAAAACAATTCGGGGAAAAGAATATTGTTTCACCATATTCATGAATTTGCTTTCCATGTATTTCCCTGGGAAATAAACTACTGAAACCTAAAAATGACAGAGTCCAAATATAGATCTATTCCAACCTGCACAGTGAAAGGTCAGAAAGTGCTCTAGGAAATTCTATGAAATACCTGTGTTAAATGTGAAATGATAAAATATTAGAGGATGCTAAAAGTTTCATGTCTCATTACTCAAAGGAATGTTTCACATATTAACATTATGCTGCATTCAAGATGAAAAAAATGTGGGGCAATTTGTGAAGATGACACTTTTACGAATAAATAAATGCTATTCTCAGGAGATATGCCTCTGAAGAACAGAAAGGAAGAAAGACACCAGCATCTCCAAAAGTCAGTGCTTGACCTTGAAAAGTCATGGTGGCTCTCTATGTTAGTCTTTTAACTAGATTAGTAAAGTAATACTAATAAATATAGTAACACATAAAAATATATATTTAAGAGTTGATGGAAAATAGAAAACATTGGCTCTGCGTGGATTAAGCTGATGGTGGGGGCCCTGCTGTGGTGTGAAACTCCTCAACTCTACCACGTTTGTGTTTTCAAGTTAGTTAAAATTCAGAATCTTCAACCTGACACCAGGAGGTGAATTCAGATAAACAAGCATAAGCCTATTCCTTCCCAGCTGCTACGCTAAGAGTGTACAGAAAGGTGCAGAGAATACATCTTCCATAGACAGTGTTTGCTTTCCAGCTGAATGAAGAACAAGGCAGGACATTGGAAGTGTGCTTTAAAAAGGGATGCACTGATCTGACTTTTTCAGCTCAGATATCGATACCGATACCTGGACTAGATTCCCGACATGCTGATTCCCGAGACGTTCAACTTAAATTATTAATAAATAACAATTTATTATTGAAATATTAATAATGAAATAAATAATTCATAAACTGTACATCTCACCTTGTGGATAATAAATGAAGTCATCAGCCTTGATTTGCTTTCCTGACTTTGTGAAACAAAATGTAACAAATGAACACATAGATAAATGTTGTCAAATGTTATTGATTATTAAAATAAATAATTGTGCATTGGCAGCAACTTGGCAGCAGCATTCAAAATAAATAGGAAAAAAACGTCCTTGTAAGCAGTTAGTGCAAATAAATCTATTCAAAATCAATCATCAGACATGCACTGGAACCCTGAACACATCTAAACATTATCCAAGTGAGCTGCATGTGAGAATGCTAATATCTGAGTCAGACTGCATGGAAGTTACCGGAACTTTATCCCCTGAACCCTCAGTAAAAAGTCTGTGTCTTCCCGTACATTCTACATAGGCACCTCCATCCCCTCCCTGAAATCAAGAGTTTTATTAGAGAACACAACTAAATTGAACAAAGCAAAACTCTGCACACTATCTGACCTGATTCTCCCGACTTTGTTGGGACTTGTGAAAAAGTTTTATAATATCGCAGCTCAAATAGGAACTAAGCTAAGTAAATTTCTCATGTCTTTGCAATGCATCACCAAAGTTAACAGCTTGGTCACCTTTTGTTCTGCTGCAGGAGCTCTTTTGAATGATGCTTTCAGAGGTGCTTGATTAAGTTTGTTGTGTTGTATTTTGCAGTGTTACCAACACCCTTCACAGCTTTACAGGACAGTATAAGAAACACTACATTTTCTCAGTGCAAACAATAAGTGCAATCATTAGTAAAGTAGAATTCTCTCAATAGTCAAAGTGCAAACAGAGACTGAACAAATTTTTATGTAAGCATCAAATAAGTAAAGCCAACCCAGCCTAGTCTACACTTTCTCACAGCAGTTGACACCTTTTTGCAGTAACTATGTATCCTACATTACATGGTCAAACCTTTGTCTGTTTTTACCGGGTAACCAGCAACCTGCCACACTAACTATTTTAAAATGGTGGAGACATCTTCCATGTGCATAACGGAACCAGAGCAGCAGTTCTGCAGTGTGCTGATATTACAGGACAGTGGTTTGGGAGAATTGAAAAACAAGGTCTGGGACCCCCGGTAGATAATATACATTTCTAGATTGAATATCTTTTTATGTCACTTTGGCAAAAACAAAAAGCTCAACGATGTTGACAATGACAGCTGAGAGAAAAAGAGAGAATCCATGATCAGCTCTACAGTTAAATAAGATTTCAATATGTGTTGGTCAGCAGTGATATCATGGCGGGCCATCACAGATAAATCAACATATGGGAAATTCACAACTGATGTGGATTCACAGGAACAGCTTATCATAAGCATCATTTGCTTATCTGCGACAGTGCTTGAAGAACTGACACTTTTTTTTTCATATAGCTGTATTTTAAACAGATTTGTTTTTTTTATAGCCAGACCTCTAGTGGATCTAGCTCAGATGCCACCTGACAGGCAGCCCTGTCCAAAGTGTTTAAGAGCATCAGTCCAAACCAATGTGAATCAAAGCACTACCGGATTATAGATTTATAGGGACAGAACTCAGGCCCCTCAACACAGTGAATGAGTCCAGATTTAAGGCCTTGACACTGAAAAGTGGTATAGCATGCCCTCACGTAAAAACTAGCCAGACTAAAATA
This sequence comes from Helostoma temminkii, assembly GCA_900302695.1. NCBI lineage: Eukaryota > Metazoa > Chordata > Actinopteri > Anabantiformes > Helostomatidae > Helostoma > Helostoma temminkii. Next base: position 19,903 of record OMLM01016800.1, on the reverse strand, counting down.
CTGAAGCTACTGTACATAGAGCAGGCACAGAGTGTAGCACATAATACAAAAGAAAATCATAATCACTGTATTTGTATTTGATTACTTTACTGAATATCTGAATGAGGGGCTGTGAACAAATGTTAGGTTTTGTGAAACCAAATTATTCTTTAGCTCAAATTTCACCAAACTGACAAATCATTGTTGTCAATGATAATTTCTTTAATGTAGAAAAAAACAAACAAAAAAAAACAGGAGAGTTGAAGGGAAGAGATCATAGAGAGGCTATGTTAAAAAACCTATATACTTTTATGACCATGTAAAGTGTTTTACGGTGGGTCACTGTTCTTTAAAAGGTAACCTCAGCTGTGGTTATCGTGGTCGTTACACAATAATGAATCCTATTTTCAAACCTAAATGCTCTCTTTATTATTATATTCTTTTAAAATATCAACCAATGTTTAACCTGCTTCTCACATGCAAGTCAGAACTTTGCTCTTTCGTTCCTCTTTAAGAATGCAAAGCTTAGTTTGGTAAATGACTGAGGCTTGAATGTGAAACAAATCCACCAGGAACATGAATTACAGACTTTAAATGTTTATGATCAAGTTTAACCCGTAGCTTATTACTGATAATCGTTAAGTTTTACAAGCATCTACCAGCATTCTTTAGCACGATTTGGAATTTACCTTGCTCCCCTTTGTGCAGTCAGCGTGTTTGCAGTTGATTTAAAACCCATCTAATTAATTATTCAAGGGTATTATTTTCTACATTCAATCTATTTCCTGCATCAGCGATGCCAGTAATGGCTCCCAGAGGACTGTGGCGTACCATGCTTTCGCCTTCATAACAGCACTGCAAACAAATTCAACATGCATGCATACACATACAAATGAACACAAATCAATGTTTCAAGCGCTCGCAGTGTTTAGCAAAGTACTAAGTGAATTTTTGTTTTTGCCATAGTGCAGAGTTTTGCCTGAATCACATGATGAATACAGACCACAGTGTGGCTGAACTCAGAAAGGACTTCTGTCCTAAACTGATCTCCATGCTGCGTCTAAAATGGTCAGTGGGATCTTGTGCCAAATGTTTTGGGACTTAGAACAAAAATTATATATACAGTAACATACAAAGCCATAATAAAAATCCAAATGCTCTACAATAGGGTCTATTTCTGCTTGCTCATTTTCACTAGGTGTGTTAATGTTGCAGTGGACAGGAGTCAGCATAGACAATATGTAATGCTGGCCATGATCGACAGGTGTCAGAACACCCAGTGTGAGGCTGCATAGCTGCGTACCATGTGTCTATGATGACCCCTGTCCACCAAGAGACAGACAGACCTAAAGACCTTTTTTTTATTTTGTGAAATTATCCTTAAGGTTGCCATCACAGCTTACCTGCAACAGTGTGTCAGGAGGGAATTTAATGGAAGTGTTTTCAGGCAAAAGAATGACTCGCGATGGTGAACAGCATTTTATCATCACAGTCTGCTACACTGTAGTGGTAATCTGTTCTTCATGGCCTCCAACCATACTGAGTGTTGCCGTGTCCTGTCCTTACACTCCAACAACCACTCCAAATACTGTAGTGTTTATCATAGGATTTCATAATTCTTTCAATGAGTCAGTTACAAAGAAAAAAGAAGACATCAATTACGTCAACATGGGTATAACAAGTCTGCCAGCAATATTTAACAATTTAAAAAGAAAACTGCATTTTACAAAGTTCTCTGACAGAGAAATAAAAATGTAATACATTTTTATGAGGCAGAAACACTTGATGGACCATGAGCGCAGCCACCCACCATGCAGGGTTAGTTATACCTGTCTATACCTTGCTCATGCTAATCAGTAGTATGTATGGCTACATCAGTCACAAATCTTAAAATATATCTTTTTGCGACATTTGTCATTTTAAAGTTAAATAATGGTTCAATTTGATGGTAGAACTTATAAACTATCATGCCTGTTTAAATAAACTGTGCCAGCAGAGTACTCTAAAGCCCAACTCACTTTTTACTTATTTTGTTGTTATTACATTTTTAATAATTTATTATTATTTGCCTATTATGAAGCAATGTGAAAATAAAAGAAAGTATTCTGTAATGTATTCAGTTCATCAGACTTAAACACTAGTTAAAATACTTATGTATGTAATAGGAATCAAATCAGGAAACATGGTGTAAAGTCATCCTAATGGGAAAACAAATTAAAAGTTATGTTATCTTAATAATAGGATGATGTAATTCCAATCATCTGATAACCAGCTTACAATTTTTCTCCAATAAGATGCAGAGTAAAACAGCTTGTGTAGGCATATATTTTTCTCCCAAGACTTCATTCCAGTAATGAGGACAATCAATACCATTGTCAATTTAGACACAAATAATGTCTCACACAGATAAACCCCATTTCATTATAATGAATATGCAAAGGAAATTCAATGTCTTATTACTGTCTGCTGATAATTGAGTATTTTATATTAAAGTGTTTTCAAAAGCAAGGTAGCATAAGATTCTGCCTGACTGTGTCTATCAAAATGACTCCTTTATCAACAAGCCTCGGCAAAAGCATTTAATTTAGAGAGTAATACTCTATTTCTATAATCAGTGTAGGATTATACACATGGGAGAAGACGGATGAGCAGACTGTATGGAACACCAATAATATAGGTTTGTATGTATTCATGTGCAATAAGAGAAGAGTAAGGGGTGGTAAGGTGTGAGTAGAAAGAAAAAAGGTGGTAAAAGAGAAAGATAAATCAGAAATTACACAGCACAAAGGATCCAAGAGATCCATTAAAATAACTCTGCCGGTTTCTCATTCAAACAGACACCATTATAGAGGCTGGGTGATGAAAGTGCTAGCGAAGTGGAGAATGAACTGCGAGATTTCAAATAATTCTTCATCTCTGATGTATCAATTCTCATTTGCATCACTGTAGGTAGAATTGTAGCCCTCATTTGAAAATTTATAAAAAAAAAAAATTTGATAAGATTTTTGCACATTTCATTTATATTAATGTTTTTATCTGTGCCTGCATGACATATCACCACCTATCATCATAAACTGCAGCTGCATTACCAATTTTTAGAGATTTTACATGTCTGAATCAACATCCCATTGATAAGACTATGTACTTTACTCACAAATATATGAAAGACTACACAAACAACTTTTAGGCTTAAGCATGCATCTGCATCTAGCATGTGGATCCTGACTATCTAATCTGCGGCACAGCTTTGTTAGATCAATAAGAAATGTGATTTATGATCATTTGTTGTGTTTTACTATCTCTGCAGGTGCAGGGGGAAGAACACTTGAAGTAAATAAACAAAACAAAAAAAAACTTCTAATTCTACCCTGCAGCTTATTTACCAGGTGCCACAAAGTCAATCAAATATAAAACAGTTTTGCTCAAACACTGAAATCACCTGGGAGTCACACACAGACACATATGACCTGTCTGGTCCTAATGAATGCCCACAGTGCCCTCTACTGGGACCACAAAATGAACCTTTAAACTTTGTCAAGATTTGTGCTGAGAATCAGTCCTAGTTTAAGAAACAGGTGTTCACATCAATAAAAAATGAAATTTAGTTCCTACCTGTAATTGCACTGCCCTGACCCTCAGCCACTCTCACAGAAAGTGGTGTAGAACTGCACGTTGAATTTCTGGAGCTATGTGGAAAAAAACAACAAATAATTAGAATTTAAATTACTGCATATATTCATTTTAAATAGAGTTTATGTCAGTAGGATGTATTATTGTAATATTTTTTCAGTGTCACTAAAGTTCTGTCTGGAGCAAACCAACCATCATTCAGAGGATAGCTTATAGTCACAGTCCAGTTTAGCATGGCTTTAGTTTACTTTAGAACTGAAGGAAAACAAGTTGAAATCACTGGTGTTTATGGATTTGTTTGACATAAAGGTAATTTGAAAGTAGTAGTGCATCCAACAAAAAAAGTAATAATGCACACCAACGCTGGTAGGCAACCACATATTTTGACTACACAATGTGTGGTCCGTTCTAGCTGAGTAACTCACATCTCACAGAGAGGAAGGGAAGCTGATGTGTTGGTGAACATAACTATTCTTTGACAAGACATCAATATACATAAGTCTATTTTAATGCAGGGCCTGTCTGACAGCTGCTGCCAGCACAGCAGAAGAAAACATCCCCTCAGGACAGGGTGTTTCTCAGATGCTTTAATCATAGATGTACAGAATGTGCAAAATTATGATCTTATGAAATTAATGCAAATAATCACACTGCCATCCTCCTTTAGTTTGTGACAGCCCTGCATTATGCAATGCAATGCATAGAGCTCTATCCACCCAATACTATTGCATTCAGCATGCAGAGTGATGGTGTGCATGCCTAATAAATATTGCAGGGGGATACATTTGGACCATCTACCCCACTGCATAAATCAAGAAGCTTTCCAACCCCACATTATCAAGGCTTCACTTGGCTGCATGTCTGCTTGGTCCTCCTTCTCTTAAGCAACTGTCAGTGGTTGGCCACACTGCATGAGGTTCATTGTGTAGCATCTTTACTTTCAGATTCCCTTAGACGAAATACATGAGTTGGGCTGCATAGAATTGCTATAGAGGCTGGACATGGTTGGTTTCATTTGCTAAGGAGGCTCCAAAGCAACAGCTTGTTTGTAGCAGCCCAATACAGGCTGCTCACGAATGCATGTTTGGCAAATAACCATTCCACCTGAGATAAGCACTATACACTGCAAAGCCAGTCTCCTAATGGATAGTTTTTTAATTGCCTAACTTCTTTCACAAAGGACATAGAAATGTAACAGAAGTGCCAGAGTTAAATGGGTCACAATATGCTTTTCATGTTCTGAAGTTACATATATACTTTAGTTAATTTGGGTACCCATGTTCCACAGAGGCCCAAAGCTTGAGTTCAATATGTATGTGCCTGCTGGTACTGAAATGCCTAGGTTTCAGTTTGGCAAGTTGTTTTTCTTCACAAGAGTTTTTACAAATGCCCAAATGATGTCATAACTTTATTATAATTATAACCTAATTCAAGCGCTAATGCAGCACTGAATATGTCTCGCAGGATGTCTCTGTTGTGAAGGAACATTGACTTTGTTTACTCTTCCCAAACATGAAACCATACAGCACAAAGGACACAGAACAAAGCATGCAGAAGCTGACACTTCCAGATCTGCCAACCTAAGCACTGAAGCACCACCTTCAGCCAAAAATTATTTCTGCTCATGTGCGTGCATGTGGTCAAAAACAGACAGAATAGTGTAATTGGATTTAGATGGCTGTGCTGGCAACCACTGTTTTGGGCATAGTTCAGCCATAGAAAGACCTCCACAAGCTAGCCAGTCAGAACAGAGTGGGATGGGGAGAAGGGGGGCCTTAAAGGCACATGAGCTCAAATGCTGTTGAAAATAGACGTATTAAAACGTATAAACCTGAGAATCATATAATGTTGCATAAATATATAAAATATAATTTAGATTTTGTATTTTTACAAAATATAAAACCTCAATTAAATATAATATAGCCACTTTAAACAAAGTTAACATATAAACAAGTTGCCATCATAGCGGCACATTGATATTAATTAATCAGCTTGTGCATCACAGAATACTGGTGAAGTGAATTATTGCAAGCATTCACATCTGAATGTGGTTAGTATTCAGTGTGGCTAGGATATGAATACTACTTATTCAGTGTGTTTTACTTATGTGACCTATAATGCTTATATCTTGCCAATTAATGAAGCAAAAGTTTGTAGGGCTGAAGTGAACAATAATACTTTATTGATCAATAGCTTTGCCTAGTTGGTAATTAAGCTGTCAGGACACCCTCCCACAGTAAATGTATGTGAAAATGCAGCAGTTACACAGTTACCCTTATTTCCACCAACTGTTAAAAGCTACAAATAGTGAACAACAGAGAGACTCATACATGAGGTAGACTATATAATATAAAGACAGTCGGGCTAATCATGGCAGCAACATTAGACTTGTCACAGCAGGACAAACACAAACTAGTTACATTAATTATGATTCCCCATCATTGTCCCAGTGCAGCCAGTAGTTTAACACCACGAGTTTAGAGCTGACACATCTTAATGCAGCCAGTTAGCAATGTTACTACACCTGGGGCTATCTGGCTCCACTCTGCCTAAAACTAGATGAACTGGATAACTGGAAGCAGATCAGCTAGAACATTATATAACATGAGATGAAGCGGTTACAAAATATGGAGGGGGCTCAAATACGGTTACATCGAGAGGAAAATATTTCCCTGAGTGAAATGTAATCAACATTGGAAGAAGCTGCAGAAAAGGTACTTTGTGTGCTCTTTAAAAACACTGCATTACAGCACAGAACATAATGTCGGTTATTAAGGTATAAATATGTAATATTTTAAACACATTAAATAGAAATCTTAAACAAAATGCAATACGGGCTGGTACAACTTGCTGTACTTAACAATTTTCTTCACAGCTAGCTAATGTTAGCTAATGTTGGCTAGCTAACGTTAAGTCACCTCTGGTTGAGACACAGTTTTAGAAGTATTTTTAATTCAACAAACCTATAACTCCAATATATATCTCTACACACTTCTCTTCCAGAAGCTGAAATCAGTATAAAGTGCTAGTTTTTGACTTGCTCTGGGGCTTAATGTTCATTAGCCACCATTAGCTAAGCCCAGTCACAAAGACTTAACTTCTGAAGAACAACACAAAGGTCGTCCGACAACACTTAGGTTTCCTCATCACTGTGAGAATGTCCTTTTCTCCGCATATTATCAGAAAACACGTCTTGAACTGTATAAACACACATATAAGCCAAAACACATAAACAAGCCTGAAGCATAAATAAGTGAGTATCTAGCTTATTTACACCTGACGGACCACTGACTGTGGCGTCACATTAAAGCGCCTAAAGGAGCAGGTTACTCTTCACATTTAAAGCCTTGTGAAAAATAATATACTAATACAAATGTGGAATTGGTCTAAATTTTAGATAGAAATATTATGTATGATTTTTTTTTAACAAAACAACTGCACCCATGACAAGAATTTAACATCTTCCTTACAAGACAGAGTCTACAGTACTTTGATCATTCACTATTCCTGTAGCATTAATCCTACCTTTGGTCAATAAATTTCATTAAATCATTTATTAATATGAAGATATGATATAATACCTGAGTAGAAATCAGTAAAATTAAGTCACAAGCAAAGCCACAAACTGTAAAAACCACCAACCTAAACCAACACTGGTCTTTAATACAGCCTACAGAAGCTTTGTGATAGGACGCATTGGTTTACACATTTAACAATAAAAAACATTAATTAGCCTTCCACTGTTTTATTTATGTAGTGACTTTTTCTTTCCTGTATGATCTCAGAGTTTACTGACGTGGTTTAAGACTTTGAGACCATTCAAAATGTTGAGACGGAGCTCAAGAAACACAAAGAGCTGCTGATGAAATCACTTGAGTCAAACACTGTTGAAATGTTGAAACTGAATTATGCCCACAATTTAATTTTACTCAGGCATCTTACATCTTGTGTAATACAAAAATTTGTTTGATGATCCGAGTTGATTAAGTGTGACAAATATATAAAAATAAATTTAAGAATTCAGGTAGGGGGCGAATACTTTTTTACAGCACTGCATTGTGGTGAGGCTGTCAGGTAGCAACACAGAGCTTTTCAGCCATATTCAATGTTTGTACATTTCTGTAGGGTTTATTGGATTTACAGTAGACTGATCTGATTAGGATTTGCTTTTATTTATTAAAACTAGAGAGGGATATGATATAAAATCGTAGATGGGGTAAGAAATGAGCTGAAACTCTGAAAAGCTGTGGTTTCAGGACAGACACTTCAGTCATCGTTCACTGGTGTGTGTCATTTTATCATTTTTGCATTGCACCACAGCTTGATGTTTGCTATTTTATAGCTGAGCACTTGCATCACTCAACTACAAGTGGGTGATTCGAGGATGTTTAACCCGTAGGCAGGCTCAGACTTTGGCACCCTGTTGGTTTTTCCAGCAGTTGTAGCTGGAGCTGATGTGTGTTTTCTTGTTCATAAGTGCAAAAACATTGCATATCTGAATGATGGGCACAAGCCTCCACAGGCTCATTTGAACCACGAGGGAGCAAAGAGACTCTGCACAAGAGCAGTAAACTGTAATATGTGCTGTGGCCTTTTGCATAGAAACAAATATTAAATACCCATTGCGATTAATTATTTTTTCACTGGTTGTCATTTATGAGTCGCTTTGCAGCTTAATACTGAAAATGAGATGTTTACAATATAATTGAAATTATGATACACAGAAAGATATGTCAATGAAATGAAATAACTTAAATGTTCGAATCTAAACTTATATTTAAAGTTGATTTAGGCACTAATTAGTTTATTTGATAGATAGATAGATAGATAGATAGATAGATAGATAGATAGATAGATAGATAGATAGATTACACAAAACACTGTACAAAAAATAGCACAAGTACACAAAAATAATTAATGCATAATACACACAAATGTAACAATACACTCTGCTACAGTAGAGTACATATATGTATTAAGACACATCTCTTATCATGGCAGTAAAGGAAAGTCACACCTTATAAACTGTAAATTTAACAAAACAAAAGTGTTATGGTTTGAGCATAAAATAAGAGAGCTAAAGAATAAAATACTGTTGCATGATAATATAAATATAAATATAAACACAATGATGCATGTTCCTGTAATATGATGTGCGACTAATAATTGTTTCATTGTGGAAAAAAAAGCATTCATATATTGATACTTGTAAAAGAGGATTCTTTTGAAAAACGAATCCCAACCTATTTGTGATTCTGATTACGCCAGAATAATTTGCTAAATTTACATGTTTTCCTTGCATTGCAAAACAATATAGTCTTCACATGCCTAAACAATGAACAAAGTGCTTTTTGACCACCATAAGACAGAAAGAGTCAATACAGAGCCTGATGATTTTTGCCAGTGTGACAGTCGCCTTCTTACAAAAACAAAATTTATTCCAGAGCCTCCTGCGGTAAATCTAGGTTCCCTAATGCCTTTCCCTAAATGTTAGACTCCCTTCAATAAACCATCTGTTTACGTCAGTTCTCAAATTGTTGTTAGGAATCAGATGAGTATCACGCAGCCTGCACGAACAGGTGGACAGTAAAATGCTCTAAGCAGAAAGTGGTTGCAGTCCGCAGAGTTCCAGATCGATGTGTAGATTGCCAGAATTACATTTGATGTAAATTTAATTGCAACAAAATGTAGCTGAAATTAAAATGACTATTCTGTGCAAGGACTTTGAAATGAAACAAGACTTACATACATACAGATATTTGCAGTCCAGTGAGAAATAGTGATATGACAGATCTAAGAGATGGCAAAATAAAGTGTCATAATGCCATGCAGTACATATTTATCACAGCAGTATGCTTTGTAAGTAGTTTCACACATTGTTTGTGTTAAATCCTGTGTTAAGGCATATTTGACCAGTGAGAATGCAGCCTAATTTATAAGAGTTCAGTCTGCTGAGAAGTGGAACTAAGACTTTTTTCAATGTGGGAATCCAAAGTTGGCTCAGCTCTTCACTATTAAACCTGCCAAAACAAGGGCACAGAAACCACAAATGGCAGAAAAATGAAATCAAACTGTGTGGCAGTTTTAAGAATTTCTGTTTCACGAGCTGCAACTAATGCTACATTCAAAGTCAGATGGAAATTACACCTGTAATCACTACAACACTCTCAAAGTTGGTATAAATCACAGCAGTATTAGTCAGACACATAACATCTTAGCAAACTGTGTCAGTGCTGTATTTTTTTTTTTACTGTTTGTATTTGTTATCGTATGTATACAGTTTCACAATGACATTTCCATCCCACCTCTAATACTTTCAGAGAGAACACATAAAACATAACTGACACATTAAAGAAAACACAGCTTATCAGCTCATCCAGTAGAAAATGGGACCTTGTAGTATAATGAGTTTAAACAAGTTTAAATTCAAATTTATAAACGGTGCTGGCAGTACAGTATGTTGACATGTTTGTGACATAAATGAAACTAAAAATCTTCAGGGTTGAGACAAATTTGTTGTCTAGTTGGTGTTTCTGCTTCACTGGGTTTTACGAAGCATTTATCAAAGTCAGAAGTCAAAAGCTCTGACTTAACATTTCTGGAACACAGCACATCTGCTGAGTGCGGAACAAAACCGCCTGCTTTACACCTCTTTGGGGAGCTGGCTCTCTTTGATGTTTCGGAGCACAGTTTAGCAAAACATTAGCATTCTCCGCCGATGCATGACAGCCAGTGCTATTTTTCTTTATGCGCATGAATTTGAGCAGTGCGAGATGTCAGTTTCTGTTTGACAGCTCATTTGTCAGTTCTTCTGTTAGGCATCATCCTTTCAGAGTACACACACACACGAGACGCACACACCCTCCACCTGTCCTCTCAGGTGGAAACATCCCTGGACCTTTGCCCATAGTCAGTGTGGCCTTTACTGCTAGACCTCTTACACAAATACCCACAACTACACACTCACAATAGCTGAGAAGAGACACTGACCTCTGAGGCTGATTTTATTGATTGTATTACTTCGTAGTCGTAGACATGGTTTGTCCTTAAGAGGTGATAATAGCCCCAGTGGGTTTATCATTTTAACCCTTCAGCTGTTTGGAAAGCAAACCCCCAGAATGCATGTGTTTACTGATGAGGACAGCTGTGTTAATTCAGCGTCTTACTGTCCCACTTTAACCTATTTCTATCATATATACAGTACTGTGAGTACTGTATATATGTATTTTCCCCCTAGCTGATTTTTTTAAAACATTTTTTCTCATTTGTCACACTTAAATGATTCTGATCATCAAACTAATTTTAATATTGCACACAGATTACCTGAGTAAATACAAAATGTAGTTTTTCAATGATGATTTGATGATGATGACTGTCCAAACCTGCCTGGCCCTAATATAAGATATACAAATATACAAAACAAACTTTTTCACAGCGCTGCATAAAAGATTTGATGTGAATACTACAGTATGGTCAGGTAATAGAATAAAACAATCTCATTGTCATCAGTTGTGTATT